>JAQJVL010000088.1:0-35000 GCA_035578905.1 Stictocephala bisonia | reverse complement strand
CATGTCTCAGGGTAGTAAGTTACACTTGAATACGACATGAGTTTTATACCTATCGGAACATTGTGTTTGTTTTTTAAAACAGTTGAAACGTTGTTTATATCTCCAGCAAATTTATCTATCTTGTACAATCCAGTGCCAACAAATAGTTTTCAAACACATATATATTTATGCTATTGTTATTCAATATTGGATTTTGTTCAGTTTAATTTCTGATTTTACCATATCTTGTTTATATGTTACTCATTTCTTGCTTTTATTCCATGTATTTTCTGCACGTACTTATGGGGCTTGTGCTCGCTTAGGTCTATAACAGCATCTCATATTTTATTTTTATCACTGTTTACATCTATTGTTTGTGTTTATAACAGTTATATCAAGGCTTTGCCGACGAGAAATAAAGAAACAAAGCAGCAAAAAAGAGTTGTAATAATGAATTTCTCGAATAAATATGTTCACTTCAACTTGATTTTCTATGAAAAATATTCCTAAGATTACAAATGACTTGTTTTTTCCATTTTCTACACAAACAGTAAACATAATACCAGTATGCCTACAATTTGAGGAATGGTATTCAAGCGGATATTCAACATTTATTTATTGCTCGGTTTTACATTAATTTCCATTTTATTACACGATCACCAGTTCTCTAATAGATCTAGATCTTGATTTATAACACTACAAGGCCCATGCGCCGTTCGAAGAGAAAACCACGATTTCATTGGCGAACGCACTGAATACATTAATTGCACTGGCTAAGGAATGTTCAAGGACATTTTAAAATTAAGAAAGTGTTTTTAGAGAACAAAGCCCTGTGGGATTTAAGAACATGGCAGCATCACAGAGAAGAAATAAACAGTACGCTAAATTGTGTTGAGTAGTTATTTCTTCTGCTCGCCATGCGGATGGCAGGGCCAGCACCTTGTCAGTTTCTCCCTTATCCCTTCCCCCCCCCAAAACCCTCAAGGATAGTAATAGTAATTGTGGTGAATAAATACATCTTTTGCTGCATATTATATTTAATCATATGTTAAATAATTATTCACTTACTTGTTTACATTTTATATTTCTATTCTAATTTGTATGCTCAACTTTAAGTTGGTTAAAACCTTTAGTTATGTCTCTATTATTCGTTATTTGGATTTATTACATTACAATTTAATCAACTTAAATAGTAAAGTGACTTGCTACATTATAGTTTGTATCATGGAAAGATTTTTAAAACCTGACAAATTCGAAGCTGATCCAAGTGCACTTACATGTTTTAAACTATGGAAATACTGGTTGAGAACATTTGAAAGTTTTATTGAAAAGGTCTCATCTAAGGAACAAGAAATTACATTTAAAGAAAAATTGAACCTTCTGATCAATCACATTTCTCAACAAGCTTTCGAATTTATATCTGAATGCATAACTTTTGAAGAAGCAATTGATATACTAAACAGTGTGTACATCAAACCTACTAGTGAAATATTTGCAAGGTATCAACTGGCTTCACGTAAGCAAAAGGCAGGTGAGTCTATCAGTGAATACCTGTTGACTTTAAAAGTATTAAGCAAAGAATGTGAATTTTCGGCTGTCACCACTGAAGAGCATAAAAATAATTTTATTAGGGACGCTTTCATAAACGGAATTTTATCATCTGCAATTCGGCAACGTCTCTTGGAAAATAATACACTAACCCTGGAACAAGCTTCCAAACAGGTTCTAGCTTTAGAAACAGCTCATAATCAGTCTGCTTGCTATTCTAATGTTGTTTCCGTTGTAAACGCTGCTACACCTGAAAATGTCATTATTGAAAACCAAAGTTCCCAAGTTTCAGCCGTAAGCTCTGCTAAATGCTTCTTTTGCGGATATAGTCGACATCCGCGAATAAACTGGCCGGCTAAAGACGCCATATGTAATATTTGCTCTAAATCTGGACATTACACTAAAGTTTGTAATTCAAAACAAAAGAAAGAAAATAATAAAACCTCTAATGCTGTTATTACTAACTATTCAAATGTTGTTGCTACTGTGACAACAGCTTCACCTTCTTGCCTAAAACGAGCCGTTGTAAAAGTATTCATAGACCAATATGAAGCAGATGCATTAATAGATACTGGAAGTTCAGAAAGTTTCTTGATTGATTCATTTGTTTCTTGATATAAAATCAAGCTTATTCCAGGTTATAGTAGAGTTCAATGGCTTCTATCTCACTGAGCTCCCAAATTGTTGGATATTGTATTGTCAATGTGAGACTTCTTCAGCATTCATATATCAAAACAAAAATGGCAGTTTTAAAAGACCTTTGTGCGGATGTCTTAATAGGGCATGATTTATTAAAACATCACTCTCTCGTCCAATTGGACTTTGGAGAAATAAAATCCCCGTTTACTGTCTGTTCTTTAGCTCATGCTCAGGTAGAACCCCCATCTTTATTCAATAACTTAACTAAAGATGTACATCCTATTGCTACTAAGTCTCGAAGACATTCAGTAAATGACAGCAAATTCATTAAAAACGAGATTGAAAAACTGTTATCGGAAGGTATAATTGAAGAAAGTCGATCACCATGGCGAACACAAGCCCTAGTTACAGCAAATGCAAATCATAAGACACGAATGGTGATCGATTATTCTCAAACAATTAATCGATTTACCCTTTTAGATGCTTATCCACTGCCTAGTATAGAACATGTTGTCTCGCAAGTATCAACATATTCTGTGTTTAGTGCCATTGATTTATCTAGTGCCTATAAATCAAATTCCCATTCGAAATAATGAAAAAGAATACACTGCTTTTGAAGCTGGGGGCAGGCTCTATCAATTTACAACAATTCCATTTGGGGTGACTAATGGCGTGGCTTGATTCCAGAGGGTAATTGATGATATTATACGGTCTGAGAATCTAAGTGAAACTTTTGCATATCTGGATGATATTACTGTATGTGGCAAAGATGAGCGAGAGCATGATGTAAATTTAAATAACTTCCTTAACGCTGTCAAAAAATTTGGACTGACTGTAAATAATGAGGAGAGCAAATATTCTCTTAAATCAATAAAGCTATTGGGTTATGAGATAAATAACAAAACCATTAAACCTGATCAAGACAGACTTAAACCGCTGATTAATCTGTCATTACCCACAGATACAGCATCATTGAGAAGAACTATTGGTATGCTATCTCACTATTCTAAGTGGATCCTGTACTATTCAGACAAAATTCGAAGTCTAGTTCAAACTAAAACATTTCCAATTTCATCTTTGGCTGCCACTGATTTTGAAAATTTGAAATAAGAAATAGTGAAAACAGCCATATCTGCTATTGATGAAAATATTTCATTTGATGTTGAAACCGATGCGTCTGAACACTCAATTGCTGCTAGCCTTTCACAGAATGGGCGTCTAGTGGCATTTTTCTCAAGAACCTTGACACCGAGTGAACGAAGACATTCTGCAGTTGAAAAAGAAGCTTATGCTATTGTCGAAGCTTAAAGAAATGGCGAAATTTTCTGATAGGTCGTCACTTCCGGCTAATCACTGATCAAAAATCTGTCTTCTTCATGTTTAACAATACTCATTTCAGAAAAATTAAGAATGAAAAAACTCAGATGGCGTCTAGAACTTGCGTGTTATAATTATGACATAATTTACAGGCCTGGAAAACAAAACGAGGTAACAGACACACTATCCAGAGTTTTCGGGTCAACTAACACGAACAAACAGTATCAATTGCATTCTCAACTTTGTTATCTTGGAGTTACTAGGATGGCCCATTGGATCAGAAGTCGAAATCTGCCTTACTCGTTAGAAGAGATAAAGAGAATGACCACTACTTGTCCTATATGCGCAGAGGTAAAGCCTTGCTTCTACAAACCCCAAGAAACGGCATTGATAACCTAACCTACGATTGTTCCATTCGAAAGGTTGAATATAGATTTTAAAGGGTCTTTACCAACAAACTCTAAAAATAAATATCTGCTTACAATCGTTGAAGAATTCTCGCACTTTCGTTTTGCTTACCCGTACCCTGATATGACAACAGAAACAGTAATAAGGAAACTAAGTGAGTTACAGTATTTTGCTTATTTGGATTGCCCTCTTATATTCACACTGACAGAGGCTCAACTTTTTTGTCAAAAGATCTTAAAGACTACTTTAACTCAAAAGGCTTAGCGACGAGCAGAACCACACCTTATAATCCCCAGGTTAATGGTCAGATTGAACGTTATAATGGTATAATCTGGAAAGCTATTACACTGCTGCTGAAAAGTTGCAAGTTGAAGATAAACGAATGGGAGAGTGTCTTAAATAATTCCTTTCATTCTATTCTATTCATTCTTTGCACTGATACAAATGTAACACCTCATGAGAGAATGTTTATTCATTCTAGAAAATCATCAAATGGACATTCTTTGCCAACCTGGTTACTTGAATCTCAAAAAGTATTTTTAAAGAAAAGCGTAAGACAGAGCAAATACGACCCGCTAGTAGACGAGGTTGAATTAATAGATGTGAATCCCTACTATGCGATGGTAGTTCTCAGTAATGGAAATGATAAAACAGTTTCTCTGAGGCAACTTGCTCCAAGGGGGAACTATGACATCGTACTCTCAAAAGATGAAAAGGATCAATCAGTTTCGATAAATAACCAGCCAGTGAGTGAATACATTGAAGAAGTTCAAGAGGCTTCTAATCAAGACATACCCAAGTTAAGCAGGCAATAGCTCCACTACAAACCATGTTCCTCGCTCAGCAAATCCTCATTCATCCAAATCAAACAGTTCATACTCTCCACAACAAAAGGAATATTCGATACCTCCATCTAATCAAAACCATGATTCTGAATATGTACCTTTGAGGCGAACCACAAGAGTTAGATATCCTCCAAAATACCTTGAAGACTATTCTCTAACAAGGAGGGGTGAATGTGGTTAATAAATACATCTGTTGCTGCATATTATATTTAATCATATGTTAAATAATTATTCACTTACTTGTTTACATTTTATATTTCTATTCTAATTTGTATGCTCAACTTTAAGTTGATTAAAACCTTTAGTTATGTCTCTATTATTCGTTATTTGGGTTTATTACATCACAATAATCATTACGCCGGATCTATAAAGATGTACGTACGTTGTAATCTATTTATGGCCATTGAGGCGTTTGTTGTGGCCATAAGAAAGAGATCTGTTTCTTCTTTATAATAGGCATCATTTGTCCTACATTGCGCGGATAGCATCTGTTCACAAAAAATAGTCACGGATTGACTTTGTTCAGTTATCTAATTAAACTTATTGAATATGAATGGAATTCGCTCATTTACAACATAAAACTTTAAGTTAATGCCATCCACATATGTGTTTTTTACAACTGATATAGTCTGTACAATACTGAGAATAAAATAGCATTAGATCTAGTGTAGACCCCTGTATGACCCCTGCACACAATATGACTACTCTTAGTATTTAAAACCATTGATTAACGTTATTTATTGATATGTCAAATCCAAATACAAATCACTTACTGACTCACTCATCACTGTATCTCAAAAACTACAAATTTTTAGACACAACTACCCCAATATGCGCCTTACAAATTTTTCTAGACTATAAAACCTAGTTATCCAGGAGAAGAAACTGATCTCAATCAGAGGTTTTTTGATTCTGCAATCATTGCGTTATAAATCTGATCTTTTCAGAGCAATAATTTGACTCACTGAACAGGTAAAACAATCGTGAAAAGTTGTGAAACGAGCGTCGATTTTTGTGAACTCAGCGTGGTTGCCCTACCAAGCCATTCTACAGTCTAGTCCACAAGGTCCAACAACGGTAATCGTGCTCGTCTTTGTCACTTGCCATTCATTGCGGTAACGCCTGCAGACACAACGCCTGTTCCAAGTGAACAACGCACACAGTTTTTCCTATTTTATGAGCAATCTGTGTTCAGTTACATATTTTCAATACCACTGTACGTGTATGGATGTGTGGGTGGATCAATACTACTGTACGTGTACGGGAGGGTGGGTGAGTCACTACCACTGTATGTGTATGGGAGGGTGGGTGGGTCAATACCACTGTACGTGTATTGGTGGGTGGGTGAGTGGGTCAGTAGCACTGTACGTGTAAGAGTGGGTGGGTGGGTCAGTAGCACTGCATGTGTATGGGTGGGTCAGTAGCACTGTACGTGTATGGGCGAGCGGGTGGGTCAATACCACTGTACGTGTATGGTTGGGTGGGTGTGTCAATACCACTGCCCGTATGTCAGGTCCAGGAGGATGTGAAAGTAATAAACCTCTTTGATATGTTTTAATTTTAAATTTGTTTTAACTCGTAAATAGAGCTAGGTCTAAAGAATCCGGAAAGTTCTGAACAGTTTCCTTATTCTCACTGATAACACTATCAACTGTAGCAAAATATTATTTTATTTAAGTTAAATATTTTGATGTTTTTTATGTTAAAAAATATAATCGTATTATTATGCTTTTAGTTGTAAATGCATATCGAGTTTTTAGTAGCAAGTTACATAAGCCTTTTCCCGATTGTTTTAAAATTTGCAACAATTTTTATTATTATTAAAATGCAAACAGAATTGATATAGTAATAGCCTATCTTTCCTCGTTTCAGTCCACAAGCTCATTACAAATCACTGACATCTTTATTCATTCTTAAAATTAAATTGTCCGAATTAATTAAATAAATAAATAAAATAAAATGTTTAAGAAGAAAAAAAAAAGGTCAAATCAAAAATGCACTGAATGTGTCGAGTAGTTATTTCTTAGTTCGCCGTGCAGATATCAGGGCCAGCACCGTTATCAGAACATTCCCTTGTCCCCTTCTAAATCCTGAAGGACAACCCCAGCAGTAGTAGAATTTGCCGGTTCTGGGACAAATGAATATAATGAGGTTTTGGGTGACGTGGGTTGTGACGTCATTGGCTGGGGTGACGTGGGTGGTGACGTCATTGGATGGAGTGACGTAGGTGGTGACGTCACAGTGGTGCATGACGTCGGCTTAGTGACGTCACTGGGGTTGGAGTGGATCAAGGTCATTGGGATTGTTTTTTAAAAAATCCTTCTCACACAGAGCAAACTTTGTGCGAGAAGGTGTTTTTATTTTTCACTTTTATTTATTTTGTATACAAGAGTTTCTTAATTACAAATGTACAACTTAAAACTAAACTTTCCTAGCTCTACGTCGAACCTATGTGTCTTCACAGCCGTTTAATTCACCCAGCAATATATTGTGCAATCCTTTTCCACACTCTTCAGGTCCGATGCTTTCCAATAAATATATAAATTCGTATTCATACCTTTTTAAATTGTTACAGATGCAGAAATCAGCACGAAGTTTACCATTAGAAGTTGTCCATGTGCACTCTATAAAATGTTTACCAAACCTTGTAGTTCTTGTTGTGGTAGACGTCAACAGACACTTTTTATTTTTAACAATATGTGCAATCTCAGCCATACTCTAGGTTGAAGTTTTCGTTCAGAGTCTGTACTCCAGGTGGATTTTAAAAGTGTTAGATGAAGCAAGATTGTTTCCAAATCGGTATTCATTCTCCTTTGGGTAGTTACCTGTGTGCGGGTTCAGAGTGGAGTGTGCTAAAGTCGATACCCACCTCCTTCTTTATAGATACTCAAAGAGTGGTGGAGGTGTAAAGGTGGTGGTGTGAATGGTTGTTTACTACTGTATATATACAATATTTCTAACTTAAGCTAAAGTTTTCAAACTGTACGATTATTTCCCCTTTAATTTATCCATTAGTCAAGTGTACAATTCTTTTCCGCACTCATCTTCTCCTATGCTTTCCAATAGCTTCGTAAATTCATATTCGTGACGTTTGATATTACAACAAATGCAACAATGCGGACCAACTTTTGCATCAGGATTTACCCACACACACTCTATAAAATGTGTACCAAACCTTGTAGTCCTTGTATTTTTAGAATGTAATTTATACTTTTTATTTTTAACAATTTTTGTAATTTCACACATACGATCAAGTTTATTTTCAGTATCCGAAGTCCAGGCTGTTTTTGAAAGTGTTGATAAAGCATAATAGTTCTCAAGTCTGTATTCATTTCCCCGGTTATTAACCGTGTGCGTGTTGGGAGCGGAATGCGCTAAAGTGAGTATGTACCTCTTCATTTATAAACAGTATAAAATGTCGTGGGGGTATAATAAATGGTGGGGGTATAGGGGGTATAACAGATTTAGAATTATTTAAAATATCAAAATTCTTTTACCTCTTCATCCAAATTCGATTTCCGTATCATCCTCCTCCAGTGTTCTGCCATTAAGAAATATCATCCTAAAGTATTCCATCCCAATCTAAGAAGTTTTCCCCTATTGTACGAGATTCAGTGGCTCTTCCTGTAGAACGATGAATATAATTAAATATCACTGAAGATAACCGTTCCAATTGGCTCGCATGGTGCGTAATCTACTTATCCACATATTTTCTTAAATAATTCAAATTAACAGTTTCACAGTTTTCTTTGCATTGACCGACATTTATAACTTTAAATCCTTTGGCGTTATAGTGCATACCCTCTCCAACTTCTTTGGTTAAACTCAATAACTTGAATGTTTTAAGTTAACAGCTTCTCCATCATAAGAAGGGTCTGGCACGTTGCTTAATCTTTTACCATCAAACATCACATGTTCAGAGTACATTTTTGGAGAGTTCTTAGTAAGAAAATCCATGTTTACAGCATCTGTAGGTAAAACAGGCTCTCCGATATTTCTAATTAGTTTACCATCAAAGTCGAAATCACCACCTGGATAAATTATTTTTAAGCTGCATTTATTAACAAAATCCAAAGTTACCACATCGGAAGGTAAAACAGGGTCACACAAGTCTCTAATAGATTTGTTTTTAGCAGTGTAGGAACACATCAATTCTTCCTAAACCATAATCTTTCACATATTCCATATTAGCTGCATCGCTGGGTTATAATGGTATTGGAGCATTTCTAATACATCTTCTTTTTGCATCGTAGTGATTATTTCTGTTGGATAATGGTAGAAAATTGTTCGTTACAAAATCAACACTTGCTAAATTTTGTATCCGTTGGTGAACGAGTAATATTTTGTTCATATCGACCGAACGAGTCCACACTCATAGTGATACTAACAGCTCCGTTCGTATAAAAGCAGTATTTTATAAGTTTGTAAAGTAGATCAACGTCACCCAAAAAGGTTTTTAAAGAATATTTATTTAACTAAAATACTATACATATTTTCTTAAATCTACTATAAATTAAACTAAAATGAAACTGAATTCAGATGAATCGTGAGTTTGGTAGAGTTGTTGCCACTCACTCCATGTGACATTAGGTAAAGTGTGCCGGCTTCTATATTCCGCATATCTTCATTTTGAAGGAGATGCACAAATCGTTTAGGCAGGAATACTTGAAATTTTGGTACATCACCTGGAGTGTAAGGAGCATCACTTAAAGTGACTAAAATCGCATCCCCCACAGCAGTGTCCATCTTCCTTATGCTGTGAATTATGTATCTTTTTTGCTCTTTCAGTTTGGAACACTTCTTTGTGACTATAATGGTTGATTTTGATTGAGCATTAAACTGTTCAACTAACAATTACAGAAACTGTTGTGATGCCATCTTGTTGTAATGCTGCTGCCGCTACAGGTGCCTTCTCCTTTGAGCTCGTAGTAATACTGGTGCATGGTTAGTGGCGCACTCTCTTATTTATATCCTCTATTACCCCTCCTATTATACTTATCCCCGCCATTGTTATATCCCAGAGGGTTTTCTAAAAAAAAAGCAGCTAGACGGTGAGCTTTTTGTAATGCACAGTGTGGATAACTATGTTTTTGGTTTTGTACACAAACACAAACACCATCGTAACCCCTCTTAAAACCTTTTTCAATACATGTATTGTAAACATTTCTGGTTATATATAATTGAATCCAATTTCGTTTCTCACATCCAGTTCTATAAAATTTGTAAAACTTTGAACAAAAATGGTACATAGTGCATTCAAGAACTTTATAACTTGTAAAATCTTCTTCCCATCTAATATAGTGATACTTATTTATCAACCAGTTGTTTGTTCTTTTAGTTTTTTGAGACAACATTTTAAATGGAAATGGTTATTCAAACAAATATGAATATACAACTCCTGTATTAATATCTAAAAAAGTTAATTCCTTAATAATGTACTCATTATCATTTCTAATAATAGCTTGAATTTCTACAACACAATCCTTTTCCTCAATAATGTTTACAGCATCTTTAAAAGATACTGAAGGAGTGTTTAGATTGTGAATCATTGCAGCGTGCGAGTGAACTGGTGTACTCATCACGATAGGGTCATATATAAAAATATATAGTGAACTGGTTTCCCCTTCACGGTAGGTTTAGATATACCAAGCCGTACAGTTCCCAGTGCGTTGGTGTATATTTAACGTGGGCAACATCTCCTGGTAGGCCTACCCCACAAAGTTAACATAGTTTACTCTGTTTATCCTTTTAAATACTCTTCTGCTTCTGTATTATTTTCTGTTTGAGTTTCTTTATTTTCACCAACACTTTTATAATCTCTTACACGTCTCCACACTTCTACTTCGAAAGGGATTCTATTAAATATTGATGTATCTATAGGATTGTAAAGAATATGTGCATCAGGTTGTGTTTCCATCCTATGTATCAAGTAATCTTGAAGAATCGGTTCAGAAAACGCCAACTGTTTTACATATCTGGTAACTGGTGAGGCGTTAGTGGTTAAAATGAAAAATTCCTCACGTGTAAGTAGCAACTTTTCATCATTTGCTTCAATTTCTAATCCATACCAGTTGTTCACCACGTTGTTTAACAATATCAATCTCGATGTCACTATCCAGTAATCTTATATTAGTTTTTCTACCATTTATATTATTTGCTAGGTAACATTCGATTAGATGTAGAGGTAAAAAAAATGAATCTCAAGCAGTCTCTGTAAAGTGTACCATTTTAGATCCATGATGTAAAATAACAGTAGGTGAATAATTCAAAGATTTAAGTAGCCCTATAGATAAACATTTACTACGACAGTTAGATAAAGAGTACATAACCAGAAGGAAAATTTCTGCTAGCAATGTTATGGATGGTTTTTCATTTTTCCTTTTACCATTATTCTTGCGTGTTGATTCATACTGTTCATCAATTTGAAACTCTGTAAACCCTCCTTCCTCATTACTTAATAGCGGTGTACCTGAAGAGACACTCATTCTGTAACTATGATGTTGACACGTTCGCACCCTGTGGTTAACTTATCTTGCTGAACGTTGTCCCGCTTTTTTACTTTTATGATTGTGGAAGTGGGAATATTTCATTCTACAATACCAGTTTAACAACTCCTGTGAGCGCAGTATACGTTACAATCTTATCGTGCAGAATTAAACAGTATGCACTTCTATTGTCTGGAACGTTGATTTCAAACTCTAACTCTAATTTAATATCAACACTGGAAGATTTTACCGATTTATTTTGTTTTGAACAGTCAATGAGTACAGTCGGTGCTTTGCTGCTAAATTGTGCTGGTGATAATAGTGGGGTGTTTACTTTCCCATAATATGAGTTCTGGAATCAAGCGTACATAACATACAATACACAATACCTTTTCTTGTCAAATGAAATATGTAAGTTGTCATAAGGGAAAACTGTGAATTTAGGTATGGTTTGCAAATTGTTAGTTTACAATCGTCAAATTGTGCAGCGTTGGCAGTAATCTCATTTCTTCTTCTGGTTTGTATCGAATCAGGTTTGCTAAAATCTATGTATTACTTAGATTTTATCTCAGTTTTTAAAGTGTTGTTGGTGCCTTTGATAAGTATATTGTCTTTTCCTACATGTTTTTGTATCATTCTGTTTATGTCATCTATTTCATATGAACCTGTTGGTAGAGTTATTTCATCTCCCTTTGATAATTTTCCATTCTTATCAACACTTTTGGAATAGTGAAGTTTATTATTAACGTTTTCAGTTAGATTCGGAATTGAATTGTATGTTGTTAAATCCAACAGTGCTGCTTCCCAAAGTTTTCCCTTTTGCAATCGTAATGCTGGAAATAGCACACTCCGTAATGTGGATGAGTTTCCAGTAAAGTAAACTGTATACGAAGACATCTCACAGTTGACTAACACTTGTAGCCAAAAATTCTAAACATAAATGCCCGCATATTGATGTATCCGAAGGCTGTTGTCGTTTATAGTTGTAAAATACGTGATCGGCTAAATCAAAATAACGTGGAAGTTCTTTAGGTGGTGGGAGATTCCCAAATCTATCAAAATAAAACACTATATTACCAAGTTTTTTTATAAATACCCAATGCGTTCCAGGTCCGTAAATATTATGCAATTTACAAAACCAGTTTCGTTGCACCTAATATGTTTTGGGAGATTATCTTTCATGAAAACACCTCTTAAAAATGGTATTTTTAGACAAGCAGCAAATTGCAGAAGATCCATGTTGGTTAAGGCTTTGTTTGGTAATATGAGTTTATTTACCTTATTTAGTACACACGGTAAGGTCTTAGGTATGACCCTTGTCCCTTTTTCAACAATGGCCATAATGTAGTTTTTCGAATATTTATGTTTTTCTTACTTTACTTTACTTAATTTTCGTCCTCTTTTCAATCCTCTTTCTATTTTCTTACGTGAATGTTGTCGTCCTCTCCTTTTACCACCTCCGACTGCTGTTTTACGTTTCATTGCAGCCGTAACCGCTAAAGCCGCTGCTCTTTCACCAACACTTGCGTCAATGGATTTTACTCTGTTCCACGCCTTTTCAGCTAGAATCTTAATAGCCACCAATTTGTTAGCAGAATCACTATATTTTCAGTACGCTATATCGTGTTATTTACACGCTTGATCCAATTTATTAATTCCAGAATATCCTCTTGATAGTCTTTTCTTAAGTTTCGTTCCAGGTCCACAATATTGATATCATCCTGGCGAATGGAGCTTAACAGGTAAGGCGTCTATCACAGAGTTACTATAGTTCCGATCGGAATATGTTTTAGCGGATTTGCTAAAAATGATAGCGTTGAAGACAGTACACCTCCACCTCTATTTACAAGCTCTCTATCACGACTCATTCCCTTATGTGTTTTCATGTTGATTTATATCAGCAGACTAACAAAGTTTGTAGTAGTACAGATCATTTATAGGTATTATTCTGTAACACCCTTATTTTTAAGGTCTGTAGTTTAAGGCTACCCATTCATTCTCTAAACCTGTACGACCAGCCTCCTTCGCTTCATGTAACAACCTCATGCGTGTCAAAAGTTAACATTGTTGTAATAAATAATATTAGTACTGTACATATCTTAAACAAGCCCTCACCAGTTGCTAATCTCCTTTTTTATGCAAGATATTTATTTCAGCAGCAGACATTGCTCTTCTTTTTAAGTGGCTATGTTTAGGAGGAAATAAATGTGAAATAATATTTTATATTTTATAGAAGTATTCTTATGAATTAACGCATCTGGTGAATATGATTTTCTATGTGCATTACTTAGTCTGCATATATGTTTAAATTTTAACAAATCAAATCTTGTGTAATTCTCAGGCTTGTTTTTGAATATTAATTCAAATATCCCTCGTGACCCCTTAAATCTTTTATATCCTACAAAGACATTATCTTTTTCATCCACATGTAACGGACTACTTCCAATCATTACACCACTTCCTTCGAGTCATGCACCGTAAACATGATATTTCCAAATTGTAGGGGTTGAATGCAGCATTTTTAGTAAATACTTAATACCCAAAATCCCAATTGATGACATTTATTTTTCCAGCTTACTAATATTTGCTGTTTCATCTTCATTTTCTCTACTAGATTTTACAAGAGTGCTGGACATATGTGCACTTGCCTCTTCTATGATGCCCTGATCTTCTTCACCACTAGTTGTTTCAGAAACATCTGATTCTTCCAATACTACTTGACTTTCAGTAGAGAATACGGAAGGGGTCTTCCCTGAACAACTAAAACTATCCAGGATCTCTCCTATTTACAAAAAGGGATCAATGTATGAACCTGAAAGGTAAAGACCCATCTCCATCATACCAGTTTTATCTAAATAAATATAAATATTAGTTTATGATCAGATAAGCCATTTCTTTGAAGTTAAAAATATTTTAAATTTATCACAGTTTGGATTCAGAAAGGGTAGATCTACAGTAGAATCTATTGATGACCTTGTCAAGGATGTATTCAAGCTTATGAGAATAAGGTCTTTGCTCAAGCCATGTTCTGTGACCTGAGCAAGGCCTTTAATTGTGTTAATCATGCTGACCTAATTGTAAAATTAGAATATTATGGTATTAGAGGATCATGTTTAACATTTTTCAACTCATATTTAACTAACATACATCAAATGTTTTTTTTTTTTTTTTTTTTTTTGGACGGCTAGTGGTCAGATGAAAGAAGGGTTAAGTATGGAGTTCCTCAGGGCTCTATACTTGGACCCCTTCTTTTTTTAATTGCAATAAACGATCTTCCTTCTTCCATTAAGACTAAAACAATTCTCTACGCTGATGATACTACAATGTTTAATGTTTGAAGTAGCTTAGATGAGCTTAAAGTAATGTATGAAAATACAATTAGGGATTGCTCTGAGTGGTTTAAATCAAATGGATTCCTTTTAAATAAGGGCAAGACCCAAAATATATTTTTTAGCCTGAGGCCCACTCCTAACATTAGGGTGGATTCCTCTTCCTCGGCAAAATTCTTGGGAGTTGTCATTGACAACCACTTAACATTGCCTGCACATGTTGAGTAAATAGCTACTCGCCTTTCGAGAGTTGTATAGTTATTAAGTCGCCTTACTACCTTTTTTCCACAAAAAACCTGTTCCACAAAACAGCCTACGTTGCTTATTTTCAGGCTGTCCTTTTATACAGATTATTTTTCTGGGGTAATAGTAGTAAAATTAGTAGCATTTTAAATATATAAAAACAAGCAGTAAGATTTATGACCGGCTAGTGCCTTTATCACATTGTAAACCTTTATTTATAGAACTTACTAGTGTCCTTTATCACATTGTAAACCTTTATTTATAGAACTTAGAATACAAACAATAATAAATTTATACTTGTTTGATTTAGCAGCATATGCGCTAAAAAATTTACATGTTACGACTTTTAACCACAACATTCACACTTACAATACGTAAGAAAAATAACGTTTCCATAGGTAGACTTAGCAAAACTCTTAATAGTCATATTATTTTATCTCTTAGAATGTATAGTAAATTAAGCCCTATTTCAGAATGTAACCCTAGAAATAAATGGTTGTCCAAGTTTTACTCCTGGCTTTTGGAAAAGACATTTTATTCATTGGAAGAATGTTTTAACACTGATGTTAAGTTTTTAATGTTTTATTACTGTAGTAAGATAATTTATTTATTCACAATTTATTTATTTAGTTACTTTATATGCTTAAGAAGACTTGGCAATTTATGCTCAATTTGACTTTTGCTTGTAAAGTTCTATAACAAATAAAGAATTTGAATTGAATTATCACCACCATCTTCTTGCGTTTCAAATTTTTCCACCGGCAATATTAGATCACCTTCTGTAGGAGAGAGAAATCTCTTCACCGATTGCACATCTCCTTTAACAGTTCCATAACAGGTTTAAACGTTGTTTCCATTTATTTGTCTCTTTCGCTAATACCTAATTTTAAAATCCTGTTTTTACTTCGTACATAATCACTTAATGACTTAATCTCCTTTAACAACCTTTTTTGTTCACCCATGTTGACAGCAGGGTTATTCGGTTTCAAATGGATAACTATAACACAACCTCAATGTATTATTACAAAACGGTCAAATCCAAGACAGTATGGTCCATTTTTAAGTTCACTATCCTTATCAATTACCACAAACCCATAGTTTTGCTCCCATGCTTTTGCACATAATGATTTAAAATTACTATAAAGCAAGTCTACACCAACATGATCGTTGTATACATGTTTTAAGTTGGTATCGTCTTGTTTAAACAATATCAAAAGATTAACATTATCACGGATAAGGTGTTTAGATATTTTGCTATGTGTTTGGCCGATGTAAATGCTATCTATTTGATTATGTCTACCCATAGCGAAATAATTTCTAATTGTATCATGATTTTTACAAAACACATCATCTAATATAAAAACTTAGTCTTTTATTAATCCCTCTGGTCTGAGGAAGGTGAGCGTGGTTCGCCGAAATCGATCACCATAATATTTGTGCATTTTGTACTTGTATTGTAATATATTTGTGCATTTTGTGCTTATATTGTAATACATTTGTGTTGTGTGAGGTTTACTTGCACTGAAAATATCAAACCAACCTCTGTTCGAAAACTATTTATACATTGCTCCTTTTAACGTTCTATTAAACCTTTCAATAATTGCAGCATTTTATTCTGATTTGGTGGAATAATAGTTTATATTATACCTTTTCATCAAGTCTGAGAACAGCTTGTTAAAATATTCTTTACAATGTTTGTCTGTAAATGTTTCATCGAAAGATTCCCTCTTTTAATTATTAACTTAATAGCTGCGATAACGGTTCTACCAGTTTTATCTTTTAAAGGGATTGCATCAGAAACTTTTATAAAACAGTTTATAATAACTAGTACGTATCTAAACCCTTTGTTTATTTTTCTATAGGGTTGCATTTCTATTAAATCAGCTTGATATAGATAGTTTACACCTTTAACAATTGTTTGCCTTCTAGGAAGGTTTATTCTAGCTGGTTTGTGAAGATCATTGGCAATTTAATTTTAAGACTCATTTTCACCTTTCATACATCCTCTTAGTACTACAAAATATAATTGCTCAACGTATTATCTATGCAGGGTTATTTAAAGAGTGCGGGGTTATATAAAATCCTTTTAACCAAACTGTTCGGTGTCAATCTATTCTAACTGTGGAGTGGTGTCCAAATGGTAAAGTATGAAGTAAATCATCAAGAATATATCTTTTATCATCATCACCTGATATAGCTTTCTTCATTTTGTACCGGGTCGTTTGACCGGTACATTTCGTTTTTTCGTCGTTGTCTGCCAGGCTGCCTGAGACCGCTTGTGCCCGGCGATTCGCTTACTTTGGTGGCCGTTGGCTCAGACTCGGTCGTTCCGTGTTCCAACTTCGGTCAGGTTGGCCTGTCTGTTCACTTGTTCTCAGCGGCCGTTCGTCACGAGATGCAGGGCTAGAGGCTCCTAAAACTCCAGGTTCCTTGAGTGGGACTTTCTCCCTCAGCCTGCCGTCCGGGGATAGTCGACCGTTCTACACTGCCCACCTGGCCTGAGGACCATGTATAGAGGCCATTGGCGACCCTGCTGCCCCACCTACATCTTTGGGTAGGAGTCTTCTGTCCTCAGGTCAGTACTTTCCATCTTGTTTTCCCGGCGGCTGAGCTGGGGGTTGATACTAGGTGAAATACAGAAAAAAAAGAAGAAAAAAAAAAGATGTTTGTGGAACTTTATGTGGCCTAGGCCTAAACTTGAACAGTTATTTTATGCAACACAGCCATTGGGGACTTATATATTTATTATTAAAGAAAAAAAAACTTTTAAAATACAAAAAGAACTTTTAGTGTTAATATTTATTATTATTTAGTTTAATTAGTTTATTTTCTTGTTACATTTGTTTAAATTTTTATATTTGTTAGGTCCCTATGGTTAAGTATGTTATTTATTTATATGTTTAGGCCTAGTGATTGTTATTTATATATTTTTGTTAAGTGTATAAGGGGTGTTTTGGAAGGGACTTTTTACTAGAACGGTACCGTGGTATATATTTTTTTTGAATTGTGTAATTTTTAAACTTTCACCAAAAGGGGATTATTGTGCCTTGACTTAATTTTCTAATTCGGAGCTGCCCAGGGATTCCGGCTTACTCCCTGGCCTCGGTGGAATCATGGGATGTGGGGCTAAATTGCCGGGATTATTTGGGGTTATCAAAATTGTTTCTGAATGTTCACTTTTAAATTTTTAATAAATTGTCTTACGTTTTGGGTGTCTCAGGCTAAACTGCAGATAGGCCATCGAGAACGCAACAAATCTCAACAATATACAAAAACGACAACTCCAGGGTCCAAGACGAACAAAAACCCTCAGCCTACCGAGCCACTGCCGACCACTCCAATCCACCCATGAAACCCATTCAACAAAGTAACCAAGCGGATTGCCTAAGTTTTTTTTTTTTTTTTTTTTTTATAAGTTAAATTATTTATTCGGTTTTCTAACTGTTTTTGTTTTTAAATCATTATTTATTTGTTTCTTTTTTTTTTTTTTGTTCTTTAACAAATTATCAAAACGGTAGGTCGGCCAACCCTGACCTACTATCTGGCAAACACCCACCTTCAACAACCAAGAGAGAATTTTTTTTATTTTTTATTTTTTTTTTTTAGGCAACCACGCTCTGCTACCAATTGAGACCCATTCCCCCGGTTGGCACGCTTTCCCGCTTTGGGGGGGAATGGGTCTCAATTGCCTTATACACTTAACGAAAAAATATAACTAACCATCACTAGGCCTAAACATAAAGATAAAGAATACTATAGTTTAACAGTAGGGCCTAACAAAATATAAAAATTTGAATAGTTATAACAATAAAATAAACTTAAGATTAACAACAATAATAAATATTAACACAATTTTTTTTATATTTTAAAACCCCTTCTTTTTCAATTCAAAAAAATAAAAAAATGTGAAACCCCATGGCTGTGTTTCCTGCCAACACTGTACAAGTTCATGGCCAGTTCCTAGGCCTAGGCCTAATAATCCATTGTTCATCACAATTTTTTTCTTTACACTTTCCCTTTGATGTATTTTGCTTTTTTTTCTCTGGTTTTTATTTACTTCAAATAGGTAACCACCCCCAGCTCAGCCGCCGGGAAAAACATGGAACGCACTGACCTGAGGACTGAAGAATCCCACCCAAAGATGTAGAGAGGGCAGCACGGGGCAAAACTTGCTCAATCACATGGTCTCCAGGCCAGGCTCGCAGTATGATAGGTAGAACTTTGCCGGACGACAGGCTGAGGGTTGAAACGTCCTGATCAAGGACCCTGGAGTTTTGAGTCTCTAGCCGTGCATGTCTTGAAGCCTCTAGGCGTAGACAGTCAAATGATGGTCAACCTGACAGACCAGAGCTGGAACACGGAACGACCGAGTCCGAGCCAACGGCCACCAAAGTAAGCGAATCGCCGGGCACAAGCGGTCTCAGGCAGCCTGGCAGACAACGAAGAAAAAAAACGAAATGTACCGGTCAAACGACCCGGTACAATTTCTGTTATACTGTACAGCTGGTGATTAAAAATTCTTATATTGTTAAAGGTTGCTGAACATGTCTCTTCTTCAAACAAGCATTTCTTCTAGTTGTTAAATTGAAGTTTCTTTTTCAAATAAAGGTTCTTTACACCTTTGGCTTTTTTAATAATACAATTTTTATCGCAGTTTGTTACTTTTTCTTTCTTAACTGCATACAAATTGCCATTAGAGCTACAATTTCTTCTATCGCTACGCTCTTGGTTTCATCCTTAAACTTTCCAAGCACTTTTTTATTTTTACCTCCATCGTATGTGGGATGGTTTACTGGGTAGTCTGAAAAGTCTTAATTATTATTAAATGGGAAAATTTGCAAATCTTCATACATATCAGTTGTTTTAATCCAATAAATAAACACATCAGTACCCATGTATGGTATTCCAATGTGATCCCTTCCATAAAACTCTACAATTTTACTGTAATGAAAATCGTATATATGAGTCTTTATATGTCCAAGATCGTCATAACTACATATAATGGTCTATCCATTACTATTTTAGTTTTATTCATGCACACCAAGGTTTTCATTAATAATTATCGAAGTCCTAAAGTTGACTTCGATTTTAAAGTCAACTTTAGGATTAAAGTTTAAAGCAATAGTGATGAAAAGCAGCACGTCTCCCTCTTTTATAAGCATGACAAAAAGATTTCCCCCAATCAGAGCACAGCAAGTTTTTTTTGTTTTTTGTAATATTTTAAAAGAGTCGGATGCATGTTTCACCCACTCTTAACCTTGCAATGGCTCCTGTAGAGATCATCTACACTCGTATAAGAGAGTTCCCAAATTGCAACGATTCGTTTTCAACAGATGAGTATGACCCTGATGAAACAGCAATGGAAACAGAGGATGAAGAGGAGTTAGATAATTCCAACGCGGAGTCCTTGCAGTCACCGTTGACCAACGATGATGGTGCCTCTTCAAACTGTTCAACCCCCACATTTTCTCTGTCACCCAACACCATTGAAATGGGTGGTTCAACTGTTTGCCACAGGCTTCTCTTCGTTATAAGACGGTTATTATCTGACGAAGATGACGATAGGGAAAATTAAACTTTATTAAAAACAATATCACATGACCTTGGCCTATATAATTTTAACCCATGTTGCACATTAAACATCTAAAACACTTGCATTTTCACTTCACAGTTGATATTTTCCAAGTAATACAAGTGGGTCAAGGCCACATTCATTTCAGCGCAATAATCACGCATGACTTGCACCATACGTGATTATTGCTGAAGGAGGGCCCTAGTTTGAAGAATTAGTATCTTAAAAAATGAGATATATATGTTTCTGCACTTTCGATGGTCTTCGGATTGATTATTAATTGAACATGTAAACACATGTAATCTCTGCATACTGAATTCTCTACACGTGGTGCAAAGAGAGTTATCCAACCATTAGGGATTCTACGCATTCCTTCGTTTCCAACCTCAGTCGTGGTTACCTCCGTACAAAAAGATAAACAGTCTTGTTTCTAAATGGCATAGTATCGAAAATTTCCTGATGAAACTTTCGTCGATCCTCCATGTTCTTAAAAACTCTGTTGATAATGGTTGTAGCAGCCATTCTAAAGACAAGCGTCGAATGATGTTCTAACCAACCTAGGCATGCGCTTTATATAACCTGTTACCCCCACCCTTTTTGCTAGCAAATAAATTAGATCGGGTTAAAATGAATCACACGGGTTACATTTTCATATTACAGTTGTTATTTTACTTGATATTTTACTAAGTCTTGTATATTGGTCAAGGACACCGATTGGTTAAAAAAAATTAAAAAATAAAACCTTATGTAAGTGGATCAAGGTCTTGAATAAGTAGAAAAAAAAAAAAAAAAAAAATAGTGTAATAGAAATACTGCAAGCTTATCGTGAGGTAAAACATATTTGTATATCCTACACTGGCAATAAACCAATATAGCATAGTTTACATCTTTACCACACCTTTTAAAACTTACAATTTTTGTGTAAGTGTGGTGCTGATACGACGAACTCCTCAACATTAAAATCGTGCACTATTGGAGCCTGTACTATACCAGGGAGGATATACAACTGTATCCGTGTGTATGTAAATGTCTTGTCAGTTTTTTGTGATAAGTAAAAAAATATAAAAATAATTCACATTTGCAATAACCACTAAATTACAAATAATCATGCATAACTATAGGTAACAGAAGATGCAATCATGCAACTAACTTCAACATATTTAAGCAAAGCATGCATCAGGTATATAAAAAGTAACAGCGAAAGAAGTTTCACACAAGTGTGTTTAAACGAATATAAATCTCAACTAAACTGAAAAGTTCTGTCGAGATATTAAATAATTTGCAACAGAAAGGTTAGAATAAATCATTTGAGTCGGTTTGGAGAACGTAAACAAATGATTTAGGGAAAGTGTTTTTAGTTGAGGTGGATAGGGTAAGGTATTGTAGATCGACTCTGACTTCACTCTTCTCAAGACAAATCGCTTGTAGTGTACCAAGACAGACTGTTGGGTGGTTTGCAGGCCTCAGAACAACAGCCAATCAAGGTGAAGAGAATACGCGCTGTTGGATGGTTTGCAGGTCACAGAACAACAGCGCGCTAAGGATAAACCACTTAGAATAGGTTTGTGGGCCGTAAACAAAATTATTCAGGAAAAGGTAAAGGAAGTGCGATTCATCTCTTGGGTGAAGCTGAGAAGAGTGGTAGATGTTGGCTGGTAGACGCCGCTTGCAGAAGTGGTATCGAATCTAAGACGTTGCCCCTTTTTGTTAACTCATGCACGCCTCTTATTGACTCTACTGTTACAGCCAATCAGAGACTACCTGTAGCTAACAAAAAGGGGTGCGACCATACTGTGAACATCATATATTCTGCTGCTCACTTGACATCAAGTTCTCCTCCAGCTCAACTGTCTGCAATGGCTCCTTGGTCTCGAGAAAGCGTACTGTTCCAGCTAAACTTTCAACGCCACGACGCCTGCTTAATACACTGTCTTCACCGGCGGCAGTGTTGGAATTGGCCTCACCAACTTCTTCTCCACGGCATCAGCCTTCGGCACCCAATACTACCGCTACGCAGCATTCACCTTCGCCTATATGACTGTCTAGGATTCCACTACCTACTTCTGCTCGTCCTCCTTCGCCAGCAACTCTTATTTTGGAGATGGGGATACTTTCTTCACTTCTTAAGCCTTCACCCTTACAATGCCAGCAAGTTCAACAATCACCGCCATTGCCTCAACATCTCCTTGAAACATTCTTGTCGCCGAGTTCACCAGGCTTCAAACCAGGCTAGGCTCCAGCGTCTTCATCGCACTGACCAACGGGCTTCGACGAGGGAGGCGAGCCGGGGCTTGCGGACTTCCAGTCAATCAGGCTAGTTCCCATCGGAAGGATGAAAATGTTATAAGTATGGAATGTAGGTGAAGGTCATTCAAATGGAAAACATGCAGCTAACTACAGGACTATTAAAGAGATAAATAAAGAAGGCGACGCGATGCGTAAACAATATATAACGCATTTGCGCCGGTTTGGTTTCCGTAAACAAATGAGTTATAAGAATAGAAGTTAAAGTGAAGGAAGAAAGTTAGCTTGAGTTAAAAGTAGCAGGGAAAGAAGGGCTATAACGACTGTAGATGACGCGATACGAACATTTTTAACATTTTAATATATATTTATACATACATTTTTGAAACCACAAGCCAAGACTGTCGATGGATAACGACGCAGTATTCAAATTTCGTGCATGTATCGGAGTCCAAGAGGCATATTTATGCACCATAAGCCAAGACTGTCGATGGATAACGACTCAGTATTCAAATTTCGTGGATTTATCGGAGTCCACTAGACATACTTATGCATCATAAGCCAAGACTGTCGATAGATAACGACGCAGTATTCAAATTTCGTGCATGTATCGGAGTCCACGAGGCATATTTATGCACCATAAGCCAAGATTGTCGATGGATAACGACGTAGGATTCAAATTTCGTGGATGTATCGGAGTCCACGAGGCATACTTATGCACCACAAGCCAAGATTGTCGATGGATAACGACGCAGTATTCAAATGCCGTGCATGTATTGGAGTCCATTAGACATACTTATGCATCATAAGCCAAGACTGTCGATGGATAACGACGTAGTGTTCAAATTTCGTGCATGTATCGGAGTCCACGAGGCATACTTATGCACCACAAGCCAAGACTGTCGATGGATAACGACGCAGTATTCAAATTTCGTGCATGTATCGGAGTCTACGAGGCATATTTATGCACCATAAGCCAAGACTGCCGATGGATAACAACGCAGTATTCAAATTCCGTGCATGTATTGTAGTCCACGAGGCATACTTATGCACCACAAGCCAAGACTGTCGATGGATAACGACGCAGTATTCAAATTTCGTGCATGTATCGGAGTCTACGAGGCATATTTATGCACCATAAGCCAAGACTGCCGATGGATAACAACGCAGTATTCAAATTTCGTGCATGTATCGGAGTCCACTAGACATACTTATGCACCACAAGCCAAGACTGTCGATGGATGGCGAGGCATTGGTCAACGTTCGTACATATATATCGGAGTGCACGGGACATATTTGTGCACTACAAGTCAAGGCTGTCGACGCAGTGGTCAGTGGTCGGCGACTCCCGACTACACGCACCCCATTATTCACCCGGTAGCTAAATTAATAGGCCTTTCCCACGGCTGGCTTATGTCCAACAGAGTAGCTGTAGCTGACTTAACTGAGACAAATCACCGGATCGAAGTTGCAGATACCAATCTCTTGATTTACTGCGTAAACTGTCCAGATACTTAACAAAACATTCTTGATCGTGATATTTATACAAGAGGTAGGAAGGAAATAACATTTGACAGTAACGTCATTCTACTAATCGTGGCTGAAATGTTGGACTATCAAGAATCATAAAAATCATCTAAAGTCAAAACTATTGGCTTGCAACACAGATCAATTCACAGTGGTTCTGTAAATTTATTGGAGATTTTCAACCTTCAAGTATTTAAAAACTAACACAAAGTTTCAACATGTATGAAACCCCCGTTGTCTTCATATGCTACTTACTACCTTATCATACATATAAAACTTTCACATAAAAAATCCATATACACGTGAAAAATCCTTAAAAATTCGTTAAAAACAGACTAATTTGCCTATTCACGCTTATACATCACATATTTGTATCAAACATTCCCCCATATTTTAACGACCAGAAAGGAAAAATAAATCCAATTTGTCCTAACCAAATTATTATTTTAACTAGTGGCTTGTTGGGGCAAAAGCCCCTATATAAATAAAAATAAAGTGTTGCTGTTAAATATTTTATGTATACTATTTAATTATTTATAGTTTTGTAAAACTCATCATCATATATACAGATTAATCAGGTATTATTTTTGTGTTAAAACTTCTCTGTACAGTATATTTGTTGTGTAAAGGCCTTTTCACACCGAGATCTGTCACATAATGTCCAGTAACGTAACGTAACAGGTGGCCAATTCACACCGCCGCAGACGTCCGCAGACGTTCGCGAGGCACTGGTCTGAGTTTCCCTCGTTTTTCTCCCTCTAAATTCGTCAGTCGCTGGTGAACTTCTGAGGTGAGAAGATGTCTAGTGAAACGTGGCATGACAACGCGTTTTCGCAAAGTGTTCCATGGTATAATAATTCGTTCTCAAGAAGTGTACCGTGGTTGGAAAATGAAGATAGCTCAAGTAGTGATGACGAACTTGTACTTTTATATTCACTTACCAACAGAACACATTGGGTGCATCCTATAAATCAACGAAGGCGTAGATATGGTGAATACCATCACCTTATGCAGGAATTGGAGCTGGACGACGAGCGCTTTATAACGTAACGTGGAGGACAGGTGGTTTGTATGAGAAGAGGGCCAGTGCGCATGCGCGAGGCCGCCGACGCCATGTTACGTTTTGAAAAGATCGCTCACCGAGCGATCGCCGCGGATTAGTCCGCGTAGTCCGCGGACTAAGCGTTACGTTTTTTCGGCGGTGTGAATTGCCCCATATGAAACAACGGCGAGCGATCTTTTAAAAAGTCTGTCACGTCCTGTCACATAACGTAACGTTACACCGGTGTGAAAAGGCCTTAAGGATTGTATTTCGTTGTTTTAGTCGACTGTATTTTCAATACACTACTATTCAATAAATTTAATTCCGTCTTGGGATTTTACTCTGGTTAATGCAAAGTTGCCCACGTTTAAACTTTGGTTTGTTCAGGTACACACCAGCTTCTTAAAGGTTTGGCCTTGTGCCTTGTTAATTAAAGTATAAAACATTAACAGCTGGAATATTTAACTTGTCTTATTGACAGCTGGACTCAATAAATCATAACAAAAGTTAGAAACCCTCTTCACATAAGATTAAAATGGGAACTTTGAAGGCCAATGGGGCGGGGACCTAAAGGTGAATTGTAAAACTTTTATTTTTCCCACCATCTACAATATCAGAGCTTTAAAATGAGCCCTTTCCAAAGGCCGTAGGTGGAGTGAAGCACTCGGAATTTTAACGCAACCGATTCGCCTTACGAAATTAAATATATAGATTTAAACTGAAACTTTTAATACGGTACTGAAAATAACTTGCTATAACGAAGAGAAAAAAATAAGAAAAAAGATCACTTCTGTATGACAGAAGCCAACATCTCACAAGACTAAAGTACCACTAATGTACGCTAAATCTCAACATAATTGTAATAATTTATTTAGTGTATCGATGTGGATTTGGAGAGGAAAACGGGGAGGTACTGACAACAGTGCTGGCCCTAACATCTACATACACATGGCGAATTGGAGAACTAACTACTCGACACCCAAAGTTCCTAACTCGATACCCACTCAATGCACAATAATTGGATTCTATATATGTTTAATTCTTCTCTGTGGTCTAATTAGTTCGGTTATCACGAGATTATAATCAAATAAAAATGGTTCCAAGGAATTGGCACACACTTTTACCCATACTATACACTAAAAAAATCAAAACTTTGAAAATTACCAGTTTGATCCCCAAATATGTTTTGTTGCAATAACTCAAACACTAGCCAAGTTAGAGACATGCGGTTTTTACTTAAATATCTTAAATTGTAATTTAAATAGTTCCTGAAAATTTAATCAAAATCGTTAAAGCTGTTTTTGAGAAAATTCCATTTTTGTAAGTTTTTGCCCATAAAAATAAAAAAAATTGAACTTAAAAAAGTGAGAAAAGGTCTGGAGATAATGGCTAAATACTCCTATACACAGCATTTCGTTAAAATCGGTATATCCGTTTGTCCTCCAGCGAAGTGCACATACACACATACGGTCAGACATCAACTGTTGTCGAAAAACACTTTTTTGGGTTCATGGGAACCTAAAATTGGATTTTTAGACTAATTTGTAAAAGAATTGTTTTTGGATGATCTCAATACTTTTTCTATGCTAACGCATATGGAAGAAAGTAAAAACCGTCATGTTTTACAACTATATAACACAACAAACAATAATTCTATAAACAAATCTTATAACATTCGTCATTTATAAAAAGATTTTTTTTAGATTACAAAGGTTATCTATAAACCTTTATAGGTGCAATGAGATAATATACCTTGATATTGCTATTTATTTCATTCACACGTTTATAGTAAAAAATACAAAACAAGTGATTGTTATATAAAAAAATTTAATTCAAGTGAAGTTTTGAAAAGTACAAACATCTTGGTGACTGATATCGTTATACTACGGTTACCATCATGAGACAAGATGGATTTACGGAGGAAGACACTAATGCTAACTAAGATACTACTGTTATGCAGTGTATTACAATGTATCTATAAATAGCACTTAACTGGTAAACACTTCAAACATTACTCAAGTACAATGTACGTACAGTTTCTTTAAGGACCGTTCTCAAATTTCATAATATCATGTGAAACCATTTTCAGACTTTTTTGTTCGCTAATTGTAACTAGTACTATTAGGTGTAGAATACTGAAATATCATGATGAAATAATAAATCTTTACTACGTTATTATTTTTTTCGTATGTGTTGTTATTTTTTACACTGAAAAGGTACATATTTTTAAGTGTGGTTTGTTTCTATCGATTCTATTTCTCACTAGCAAAGTGGAGACCCCGTTGTCAATGATAACAGAACTTAAACAAATATTTAAATTTAAAATGTTTTGGATGCGGCGCGGGCTGCGTGTTATCAGGCGATGGACAGTCTGTTTCCGACAACAATGGAGCACTGTGCTGCGTTGTCGCTATGATGGCAAATAATAAATTATTCTACTTTGGAGACTACAAGATAAAATCAGATGCATAACCTAATATATGTGTAAAAATGTACTGTGAATGTGTACAGCGTAAATACGACTTAAATTGCACGAAGGCTTACTTTAGTTTTACATTGCTTGCTGCAAAGGGCATATTATCAAACTACGGTTCGGTTATTAAATTACAGTTCTTGATCAGAACTATGACATATGTCACTGTCGGTATCATCACCATCATGACTTGAATCTGAATCAGAGTAGTTTAGATTAATTATTTAAGTCCGATTTCTATGTCCAATATATTTTCATTTTTGCGGTAGTAGTTATCTATTTTCATGACATGACTCACACAAGTTTACCAAAGAATTTCAAGAATGTTCTCCATTAGATCTGATGCTATTTGAAAAATTTAACTAACTTGAAATGTCCTATTAGATTCCGTAACCTCATTTTTAATATATGCGCATTTTTAACAACTGTTCATACGCATTCAGTTTGAAATAAGCGACGAGTAACCAGATTAATTTAAATGTTTCCCATAATCATTAGTTATTTTGTCGAGAACTTTTTCGAACAGCCCAGCACTTTAAATTGAAATGAAAATTTGAAGGAAAACTATTAACAACAATTAAAAATGATTGTACGTTGGAACGATACGCTCAAACAAGGACTAGATAATTTTATATTGAAACTGCAAGGATAAACTCTATCTGGTAATACAGGTTCAGTTATTAATAAAATAAAGTTACAATAATTGATATCTATAATCGATAAGATAAGAAGCGATGGTGCACTCCTGTCCATACAACAATATAGAATAGGTTTGACGCTCGACAAAAATGGATCCGCTACAGACTGTACAGCCCCCCTTGTACTGTACGCCCGTCGGCGAGCCGTAAAATGTTAAACTTAAAACTATAAATAAAAATACTTCGAAGGTTTATTATGACCATTCTGATAGTGTATTGAGTTTAGTCAGTAGTTCTCTTTATTTAAGTGAAAATATTATTTCTGTCATCGAATATACTAAGAAAATACGAGGAGCCTAAAAAAATTAATAAGTAGTAGATTAATAATTATTAATTTTTAATAAATAAATAAATAATATAAATATAATATAAATATAAATAAATAAAAAATAAATAAAAAAATTAATAAGGAGTAACGATTAATTTTTCATCATGGAATTTCATTATTCTACACATAATAGCACTTGTTACAATTTGTTGAACAAGAAAAAAACCTCTAATATTTTTTAAAAATGAAAAAGTCACTAGTTTCAAAAAACCGCATTTTTTTAGTTGTAAATCGCATAAAATGTAACACGCAAAATAAAAACTAAAACCTTTTTGTACTGTTATAAACTAGATTAAACAGAAAACATGAATATGTGATTGGATATTTATAGCGTTTGTTTTGTGAATAAGGTAGCGCCGCAAAGTCAGGGGTCTATAATAAAACACCGCACAGTGTAGTTTTGAAGTGCTAATCCTCGGGATTAGCACTTCATCATGATCGGGATTAGCTCCTTACACATGAGCGCACATCAATTTCTGTCTAATTATCATGTGATATAAAATATCAAGATTTTTTTGTCACACTTAACGTTTAACAATGTTACTTTATTTTTCAATCCGGTATTTTTGAACTGTTTTGGAAGTTTGTATGATCAGCAATTTTTAAGATGCAAGGGTTTACGAAACTTACAACAGAAAATGTTTCAAAAGAGTAAAAATGCTAGAATTTAGACAGACTACAAAAAGCAACGTTCTTCACATGTGGTTATAGTTTCACTTACATATATTTAGTACTTTTTGTTTTAGAAGCTTTTAAATTTGGGTTTTACTCCAAAAGTGCCAAAATGTCGTGTTTTTTTATTCTGCTTGCTATAAAAAATGCTTAAAGTCTTTAAACAAACATATAAGTTACATGAAATTACGTAGAATTAAAGAAGCTAAATTTTGGTGTACAACACAACGGAGTCGAATGATTATTTATTTTCTAGCAGAGGTTCTAACTCGAGTACATTGCTTTTTGAATCCGACAGTACCGTAGGCATCACTGTTTATATAAAACACACTTTTACGCCAAATTTCCATGTTGCAAGTTTGGAAACAAATTATTTGATTTTCCCTGACCGGAGAGAGGGGCTCCTGTGAGCAGGGTGACCAGACGTCCGGCTTTGGCCGGACATGTCCTCCTTTTTAAGGCTTGTCCTCCTTCCGGCTTTTTTAAAAATATAGGATATGACCTACTTTTTAGAAATTCTCTATTAGTCATAAACTGCTGCATAAAAATACATTTTCTAAGCTTGCGCATAGTTTCAGAACAGAAGTTTTGCTTCTTGCTAGGCGCTGGGGCCTAGCAATTAACGCCAACATAATAAATAGTGTTTCTCATGGGCATGAAAATGCACTAGAAAATAAATACAGGGAAAGATTTATTCCAATTAAAGTTGAACATATTCTGCAAACTCATAGATTATCTGTCTGGGTCGGCAATGTGACAGTTTTGTAGAAGACACTTTTTTTCTTCATAAGCATTGTGTAGACTACTTGCAACTAAATGATTTTGAATGTTTTCATTGGATGGACTTACAAAAAAACACCACCGATTGTCAGTTAACTCAAAGTTTAGTTTATCTGCAAGAAAGAGGAATTGCCATTGAAGATGACAAACTTCTCGATCAATTTCAAGGTCTGAAAAAGTACACTTCAAAACAAATCTAGGAGGAAGAATTAGTTAACGAACTTTTGCACGTGAAGTGGTTAAGATTTTATAACAGCTGCGAGACATCTGAATGTTTTTCTGAACTGTTAAAAGTTTGTGAGTTGAATTTTTCCTAAGCCGCTCAAACTCAAGTGTAGAACGTATTTTGTTAAAATATGAATGTACAATGGTCAGTTGAAAAGCAGCTGAAAAACCAGCTTTCTATTGAGTCCGTAAGTATCCTATTAGTTAAATACTATTTTAAACCTTTCTTGTATTGAATGTCATAAATATTTATTGAATAAACCAGATATTTTGAGAAAAATGTCTTCTAATTTTATTTATTTATTTATTCATAAGGCGCCGATTGTCAAGATATGGGCGAATATGGATTTCGAATGAGTGTGATGAGTGTAGATGAGTGAATGTAGTCTTGTTACAAACTAAGGCCGACTACTCCTTAGAAAGTGTCATTAATTAATAGCCCAATGACAAATGAACAGCCTGTGATTATCAGCTGATCCTTCTCAAAATGTATTGACTCTGATTGGGATCGAACTGAGTACGTTAGCATATGAAGCTGGAATTGAACCAACTACGCTACCAACCAATTTAAATACCGACTAATGATTAATACATGTAAATGACATGATTTCGTACAACGTTTCTAAAATTTCTCAAGTATTTAAACTCTTACAACATTGGTTTATTTTAATTGTAATTAACGAATTTTTAATTAATATAAGAGTGTTCATAGTAAATATACCATAATACGAATATGGCGTTATTTTATTCTGTTTGGATTTTTTTCAAATGTCCTCCTTTCCAAATTTTGGACATCGTCACACTGCTTGTGAGGTCACCTAAGATTTCGGCTGTTCCCCTCTCCTTTAAACACCTCACGTAATTTGTGTATGGTAGATAATTATTTGTTCAATACTACCTCTTGAAAATTAAGCTACTTTGATGGCATGAAGTCTGCTATATCTTCGTGATGATAAATCTACGGATTTTCATGTAGTTACGTTGACAAGAAATAAAAAGAGGTCACGTCCAATAATGCGTTGAATATGTCGAGTAGTTAGTTCTTCAGTTTGCCATGCAGATGGCAGAACCAGCACGTTTTCAGTCCCTCCCTTATTCCCCTAATCGTTCAGGATACGTAGTAGTTATTATTAAATATTTATGAAAACCTACATTAATTGTAATCTATCTATAACTGCCACTGAGACCACGTTCAATGCGACCATAGGAAAGCGACCTCTGTTTATTTTTTTTCTCTATAGTGTAATAAACTTGTGTTTCGCTTTATTACGTTTCGTTTGTTTGAGATAAAAGTTTCGATTCACAACTAAATTCCCATAAAATGTTGCAGAGAGAAAGGCAGAAAAGTAAACAACTTCAGACGTAGTCAAAAGCGAGCAAGCGAACTGCTTTACAAAGAGAAATAATTATAGAGTCGGTGCCGCCGACGTATTGTGTGTAAATTACCTAATTATACAGAAGCAATTAAACGTACATTATGCAAGTTCCTTTGTGTTAATGTGTTCTCCATAATATGTTTAGCCAAACAAAGTCCTTAAAAAACGTTTATTTGAAATGAAATGAGGAGTACGTGTAGCCTACAACCCAGCATTCTCATGGTTTTTAGCTCGCTTCGATGAGTACAAAATGCTAATTGTTCGTACGTCTGCCAGTTAGAAAGAGGACTGCAAAAAATTCAATTTAAATTTAATTATTACTTTTGAGACAGCATTAACTGTATTTAATTAGTTTGCCAACAAAATGCTCTAATACGAATCGGTGTAAAAAAATGATTTTTGCACAATTTAAATATTGCTTTATATGTATTATTTGCCAATATGGAAATAAACAAATTAATAATCAAATAAATATGCTATTCGGTTTCCACAAGCTAAATAAAATATATAAAGACGTTAAACATTGTTTTATATAATTTATCATGTGTAAAACAAATCGTGTATCACTGGAATTAACATGTAATAATTTTTATTCCGCTTTATGTCCTTGAGAATAACGTTCGTTATTTGGCTTTATGTCCTTGAGAATAACGTTCGTTATTTGGCTTTATGTCCTTGAGAATAACGTTCGTGTATTAGAAAACTTATGTCAGGAAATTTCCTTTATTGTAAATGAAACTTTATATCCACTAATTGAGTCGGTGCTTCTGTTAATCCGCTCATTCTATGTTGGGTGATTTCCTCAATTGGAAATGTGTCTTCGTATCCATTATTTTAGTCAGTGTTCCTACAATTCTGATCATTTTATAGTGGGTAATTTCCTTTATTTTAAATTAAACGTCATATCCCACTATTTGAGTCGGTGCTTCCGTTAATTATTATGATAATTTTATTTTGGGTAGTTTCCTGTATTGGAAATATACCTTCTATAACATGAAAAATGTTATTGTTTTTGTGGTCTAAACCGTTGTTACACTTTTTATCGAATAGAAAACTTAATTAATACTGATTATAAATACTTACTTAATTTAACTTTTTATATATTGTAATTTTACTATTTTACAGTCTTTAATTTAGATTTTGAGAACTAATATATTGCCTATTTAGTTCTTTTTATGCCATTGTATAATTTTTATATATCTTACAATTAAGTTTATTCTATTCTATTTAATATTTGAATATAACATTAAATATTATAAATTATTTATAGTAAAATATTATAATATTTATAATATTATAAATAATAAGAAATAATGTTATAAAAAATAAAATGTGTTTATAATATTTACACAATCTATAAATATTAAAAATTATATTATATTTAAATATTATAGTAGAAAATATTACACATGAGGAATTTTTAAAAAACGACAATTCATTTGAGGGAACTGTACAGAATACGGACTATTACTTAAAAATAATGGATTTTAGAGAGTAAATTTAAAATAATCAAATATCTTTGCATTAAAAAAAAAAAACGAGAGAAAAGGGGGAACTACAATAATTCAAATTAAAAAGGTTTGAGGTGTCTTCAAAAGGTGTTAAATATCAAAAGTATATTTCCATTTTAGTCGGTGTTTCTACGATTCTGATCATTTTATGTTTGGTCATTTCCTTTATTGGAAAGTGTCTTCATATGCATTATTTTAGTCGGTGCTTCTGCTATTCTACTCTGTTTATGTTGGGTATTTTCCTTTATTGGGTATAAGAGGGTCGTAATCTAGAACTCCTGTAAGCACTTCGTGCACAATTTATATCGATGATTTTTCTTTACTAGAAACGAGATTTCCCACCCACATTTTGTGCTGGCACTTCACACCATACAATGTTCAACTATTACGCAACTTAGATCCTTAATTTGAAAGGAAACTATATAATTAATCCGAGTCCTTACCGCAGGTCTCGTCTGGAACTTACCCTCACGGCTTGCAGTTTAATTACTCCACACTTTTCGTAGTCAAGGGATGTATTTTTTTTTTAAATTATAGATAACGTGTTGAACACTTTTGGCTGCATCAAGTGCTCGACATGTCTATAACTCACATGACGTGACTCATATCGAGAGGCCAAAGACTCGTGACTCAGTTTTGAGGTGACACAATGGTGTCTTCGTCTCTGAGTTGTTTAAATAACCTCATTTTTACTGACTTTCAGTTGTTATGATAGAAAATATAAAAAGTCATGCTAATTGAAATGCAGTTTAATACACTGTATGCTAAAACTTTTTGATATTAACCTTCCAATATTTCAAACGTTTATGTACGTTTGAATTTTAAATTCTTCTCATTCCGGAAAAGGAATATGGATCCTTTATCTAGATTACAGGAACAACCTAACATGGTCGTTTATAATTACGAGATTACGAGATTATAATATGGTCACATTACGAGATTGCTATCAGATTGTCGGGAACTTGAACCCCATCCCCCCAAAGCCGGACAAGTTGTAGCATAATTAATTCCTAAAGCCCAAAAATTACAAATTACAATCCGTTAACTTAAAATATCCGATTCTTTGGTGTTCGCGTGACATTCACACACAATAGTTTATATTTGTTTTACCAATTTTTTTTCTGTTCTATTCAGTGAGATCAAATTAACCTTGCTTCCACAATCGGAGAAAGGAAATCTCAAAATTAATATTTAAAAAATATACATAAAGTACCACTAACTGATTAATCGAGGGATCTCCAAAACTATACGCCCGAAGGAATTCAGATGTTGTAGGCATATCATGGAAACCCAATATGAAAGAATTTTTTGAAATTATATTTTTAAATGGTAGAAACAGTCCTTAAAAGAACCTTTTTATTCTTTTAGGATAACACTGGCGATACATTACCTTTAAACTTATTAACAGCTAGGCCTAATAAACAATTACAATACTAAATATGTGTTTGATTAAATCAGTGAGCACAGAATAGAAATTCTGTACTCACTGGTTTAAATTGTCTGTATATTATTCTACATCGAGAGAGAATAAAAATAACAGGAGCCACAGAGAAGAAAGGAACAGAGCGCTCCTAATGGGTGTTGAGTCGTATCTCTGTATGGATGTCAGGGCACCGTTGTTAGTTCATCCCCTTATTTCCCCTCCAAAACCTAAACAGTAAACGTAGTAATTATTACTACAAATGTATTAAGACTTACATTAGTAGTAACTTGTACTGAAGCCTTCGCTGTTGCCAAAATTAAATAAACTATGTTTCTT
>JAQJVL010000087.1:2546088-2573892 GCA_035578905.1 Stictocephala bisonia | reverse complement strand
AAAAAACCCCGACAGTGCACACCGCTCCATGGGTATGCTTAGAAATCGTGTGAGAACTACTTCACTTCAAGCAAACATACCAATTTGTTGCAACAATCCAACACCCATGAATAATTTTGGTGTACATGGTTCCATGAATAAATTATGGTGATGAACTGTGTTCGTTCACATTGGAAGTATTTTTTGTCAACTTAGAACTTTTTGTCAACAATAGATGGTAAAAAAGTTACCTCTGTTTTGTTCCCCCACCAATCTTGCGTATTTTCGGCACTACCAGTTTCGAAGGATGACCTTCATCTTCAGGTGCACTTGGGCTTCACTTAACACACTAAAGTTCAAATTCTTCCACTTGACAGTTTGAGTTTGAATCAGCAACGGTAAATTTAGAGGGGGTTGGTGATCCAAGGAGAGAGGGTGGTGTTGCCAACCTTACTTTATTGAATTGTTTAATTTTCTATTGTGTTTCTGTGTTGTACTATTGCGTCAAAAATGTCGTCACTTTGAAAATCGGTCTGTTCATTTAACATTTATACAGGATTTTGTTATATTGATAAATTTCAAACTGTTCATAAACGTTCATTTTTGTTCCTTTTTTGCAAATTTTTAAAATGTTTGAATTTTCTTCTATTCCTGTGATATTGTGGTTGTATTCTGTTAGGTGATCTGCAAACTTAGATTTATAGTTCTTGTTGGGGATATATTCTTTAAAACTGGTTTTGAAAGATCTGCCCGTTTGGCCTATGAAGTGTTTTGGACAGTCGTTACATTCAATTTTGTTAATCCTGTTTTCATGAATTTGTTGTTGCATTGTGGTTTAACTTTTAGTGTTTGTTCCAGGCTTCCTATTGTTCTGAAGGCTATTTTGTAACCTAATGACTTAAAAACATTATTTTAGATATGGTACGTATGTTTTCTTCAAAATTGCTACAACATATGTTTGGCTCGTTATTGTTTTGTTTTTTCCAGTTTATTCTTTTTTGTTTTCTTATGATTTTGTTAATTAGTGTTGGTTCATATCCATTTTCTATTGCTATAGTATTACTATTGTTGTAATCCTGTTTGACTATTGGTATACTTAATAATTTGTGGATGTATGAGTTGTACGCTGCTAATTTGTGGTTCATTGGGTGGTTCGAAGTCGAGTGTATTGTATGGTTGGTGGCTATGGGTTTTCTATTTATCTTGAATTACATTTTTGGTAAACTTTAGTGATGGTTAAATCCAAATAATTTAAACTATTATATTCAGAAGTAAATCTTAGGTTTGAATGAATAGTATTTAAATACTTGCTGAAAATTTGGATTTGTCTGAGGTTTCCATTGTATAAGCAAAATATATCATCAACATATTTGTAGTAATGTGTGATTTTTTAAAAATATTTATTATTTTCGTTCATGATTTTTTGTTTTCAATATAATTTAAACATTAAAATAGGTTGGCTAAGATGCAAGACATAGCTAATCCATCTTGTTGTTGAAAATATTCTCCTTCATATTCAAATAAGTTTTTTATAATATAACTGCAAGGAGAGATATTAATTGTTGTATACATTTACTGTTCATGGATTGATTTTTCTTCAGAATGTATTCTAGAATTTTTAACGGATTTTAACAGGAATATTAGTATAAAGGTTTTGTATATCAAAGGAGGCTAGAATGTGATGTTCTTTAATTTTAATCATTTTAATCATTTAAAAGACAAAAATATTTTAAGTTTCCAGTTTGGATGAAAAGGCTTAGTTCAGTTATTTTATTATAATAATAATAACATAACATTTATAAACGAAGAACATACATTATAAAAATATCAATTGTATAACTAAAACTATAGCTAAACAAAAATTGGGACAAAACAAAAAATGTGAAACAATGGGAGTAGCACAGTAATAAAACAGCTGGGAAATCAGCTGACACTGCAACAACATAATACCACAGAATATAGACAGATACAGAAGCCCCACGGTATAGGAAATAATGAAACGGGCAGATCGTGGTATTTCTCAAAAGGAAGGCGTTGAGACGGTCGCTAACTGGCGCGGCGTTGCCAGATCATAGTGCGGGATTCCCGTTTTCCCACAGTGGAGGGAGGAATACAGAATGGACAGACAAAACTCCAACCGACAGTCAGACAGGGCACTGAGGACAAGGCCCGGAATACCCCCGCTTAGGTTCACTGAGTTGCATTTACTCCGCGCATTTTGACCCTATACATCCTCTTGTTTGAATTTTAGCAAGAATTGAAATTCTTGTTCCAATTGTTTGTATTGTTGAATTTTTGAATACATAAGTTATACGTTGAGCAAATGAAACCTATTTTATGCACTTCTAAATAAAGGGGATTGTTTAATTGTATTCTTAATAAACCAGTTTATGAAACATTTATGATAATTTATCAAATTAAAATATGAAACAATTAATTGTTTAAGGAAGATAAAATAACGATGGATGATAAGAAAACCAACATTTTTATTCTGCATTTAGCTTGGGCATTGTCAGTGATATTACACCACGAGGAACTATAAAATATAACATATAATTTAGACATACATACTATCAGAATTTATTCACCACAATTTCTCAATACATCCCTCTCATAAGCTCATTATTTTTATTAATTTTTATTAGGGCTTACTATTTTTAAACCTTTCAATTTGCCAAATTGATTGATTTTTTTACTTATTTTATACCGGCTGAATATCATCAATGTTTATAGATACTATATACTGTACCTGAGCAGATACAGAGACAAGCAAATTGTATTGATGGCACATGCTTATAAGGATCCTTGAAACATAGCCTATAATTAGAAGTTATACTTTTAACTATCGATACATTTATGAACTATTTACATTAATAAACATTTGATTAAACCCAAAAACAAAACATAAATTGTTACATAAATACGCCCTAAAAGTGTTATACAATACAAAATAAATACTGTAAACACATAGTAAACATATAGACCATTTTAAAAATTATATCTTATCACCAAAATTTCTCATGTCTCGATCTTTCATAACCACATTATTTTTATTCATCTTACTCAACCCTCTATTTTCTACATCCCTTTTCACATTTTTAAACCTTTCAATTTGGCCAGTTTAATAGGGCGCTTATTACTGCTTGTAGGTACTTTAAAGTGGACAGATTAAGAGACAAAAAAGGAATATTGGTGACACAGTTAAAAGACTGATTTATATCCAAGTCTTTAGAACAGATAAAAGTCTTAAACACAATTACTAAGAGAAATTAAACTATCAAATTATGTGTGGAAAAATAATCATACAAATTAGTTACTTCACAAGACAATTTGTTTGTCATGACATTCAAATGACCGCTACTCTGTAAAGGATAATCCTTTCCAAGTCCAGTTTGCGACAATTAATTCTCTTAAATAGACCTTTTATTAAATACCAAACTTGGCTTAGATTTAAGATGTTCGTTCAACTCCTCACCAGTGAAAGGATGAAAAGTCACTAATGGTATGAAAAAGTAGGTTTTTGTGACCAAGATGATGTGCAATATTTCACTTTCATATGTTAAGTCATATAAAAGCTGTGACAGCGTTTCTATATTTTTTTCACCTTGTATGCACGCTATGTACATGTTGCCGACGTTTCAAGTACATTGCAGTTTCATCTTCAGGGCAACACACTGTTACTAGATCCACAGAGTATATGTGATGTACCTGGTGATGAGTATGTCGCACTGAAGATGAGAGCTGCAATGCACTCGAAACGTCGGCAACATCTAATTAGTGTACATAGCAATCAGACACGGTCCTACCCGGATTATGATAATGTAAATAGTTTGGTCTAACGTGGAGTTTATATCAAACTGGTTTCACTTATTCATTTTAACGATTAGTCACCAAATACGAATGTGGGTATACTTTTGCTGCAGGAAATGAATCGCATAGTTTATTGAAGTAAGGTGTGTGAATGGTGTGCGACTGCAGCATTCGTCACATTCACTACGTGAACGCTGATAGCGCTACCATAAGGTTGAAGACGGGCTTTGCTAAACACTTTAACATTTTAATTTAGCATTTTTCAGTTTACTCATGGCATTGTTACAGTTTTAGACAATAGAAGATAATTGACAATGCGGGGACAAGACGCAGAAGACGTTTGATTAATTTATATTAACACATGGCACAAATGGCTCGAGGAAAATAATCTAGCCCTAAATGATGTGTATTATTTAAAAAATTTCTTTCACTTACCACAGTTCTCCACGTACACTTGTGGTAGGTGTTTTGGGAACCTTAACATCCGCAGTGATTCTATTTGTATAAATTTTTATACTTCCTCTAACACAAACTGTCGTAGTCTTTCTTTCTCTCCATTAAAACACTAAGTTATAACAAGACACAATGATAAAATAACCGAAACCAAACAAATTTTATTCAGAAACTAGGGGACACCCCTGCCCGCTTCGCATGCCAACCCCGTCGTCACTCGCTGTGCTCGTGAGATATGGGTTACCTTCGGCCTCGTGGGGGAGCTCGGCCTTCGGCCACGCCAAGACGTTCTGCTACAGGCCTCGCGGGGGAAGGTTCGGCTTGCGGTCTCACCAAGACACTGCTACAGTCCCATTTGAGGAACTCGGCCTGCGGCCTCGTGGAGGAGCTCGGCCTACGGCCTCGCAAGACGCTCTTCTACAGGCAGTTATGGAACTCGGCCTACGGCCTCGCAGGGGAAAGTTCGGCTTGCGGCCTCACCAAGATACTGCTACAGTCCATTTGTGGATCTCGGCATGTCGCCTCGTGAGAAAGATCGGCCCTCTGCCTCGTCAGGATTTTTAACCAGTATGACCATTAATTTTGGTTTTTGGGGGAACCCCTAAACATAGACTTTTCTCAAATCTGATGGTAAATTAGTATTTAAGAGAAAAATACTTTTATTTTGACACCCCACTTGAGTGTATTAGTTTGACATTAGTACTCAATTTTGGGTTTTGGAGCTTCTTTTTATTGGGGGGGGGGGGGCAGAACCCTTAAATGTTGTCTCTTCCAAGATGTAAAATGTAATTTTTGAGATAAACACCTATAGTTTGATGCTCCACTTGTAAGTTTTATTTTTGTACTACCCTTTTACTGGTTTTAGGAGTTTTTTGTTTTGTTTTAGGAGCATTTACCCCTTAATATTTATCCTGTTCAAAATATGATATTGTATTTAGTTTCAGGAGAGAAATGGCTTTAAATTGATATCTCACTTGAGTAGATTAGATCACTTTTAAAAATTTTTACATTTTTAAAATTTTCAGTTTTTGAGCCCCCGATACCACAAATGTTTGAGTTATTAAGCTGAAATTCAGATATAAGATGCGCGTTTGCTACACGTGTAAAACTGTGAATGTTTGGACATTTTACTACAGATTTTCTTCAACTTAGGTAATAAAAACTACTTTTTAGTGATTTTTTCCCATTGGGGACATTGGGGAAGTTTTAGGGTAAAAAGGCCGCCATCTTGTTTATGAGTGAAAAAAGTAAACTTTTGTGAATTTTTCTGGAGGTTTCAGACAGAGAGCTTCAATTCAAGTATACCCGGGTAAGACGCCGGGAAATGCCTCAACGTTTAGTGTCATTCAGTCAGTCAGTCACTACATCGAGCTTTATAGTATATAGATTGACTGAGTTTTATTCCGAATTTTTTTTACAGTCGGAAAGGATGAAGGAAGTAGATGAACACGTGATGGGCGCGTGTTCTTTGAACTTTGCCTCAAATATTATTTTCCATCTAGTTTGAAGGAAACAGTATTTGTTCTAACATATGAGACGCCGACACAACGTTGTGCGTATTTTAAGGCGAATATCAACGATGACACGAGTGTAGTCTGGTTACTAACTGAGTTTAACTGTTCCTCAGAAAGTGCAATTTATTAATAGCCCAACAGCCAGGGCAACTCTCGGACCTGCAGCTTTCTGTAAAATCCGAACCACGTAGTGTTGGTCTGATTTTCAGCTAACAGACAAGTCACTCAGTTCTCTTCCCTACACAACATCCGAACCTTGACTACCATCCAACATGAACACCCCATACGTCTCTAGTAGTGTCCACGTCGATGGCAACCATTGTGCGGGCGCCGTATCGGTATTAAGAGGACCGAGCATGGAACCTATCGCCTTCAATCTCCCAAAAACTTTGTCCCCATTCGAGATTTATATCCTTTAAACATTTTTTACCCATTTAAAACTGTAAAAAATAATAGTAATAATCCAAAACCTAATATTTTCTTAAACTAGGGGATACCACAGCACGCTAAGTGTGCAAAACCCCGTTACTGGCTACGCTCATTTCACTCACTCGTGTAATTTTATAATTTTTCTTCGTATAACATGCTTAACATTGTTTCAATACACAGTTAAAAAATAACCTCTTATGTCAAGTGTGCAACATTGTCAACCGTGCATGTCATAAGCGTTCTTATTGTTAGGGTAACAATGACTTGCTAGTATTGGGATATTAGTTATTTGCCTTAATTTAGATTTTTGAGAAAAACTTTTGACAAATCCCCTCTTAGTATATGTCTATAGCCTATAATGAATGTTTATAGCAAATTTCGTGGCCTTATGAATTTTGAGAATTTGTGATTAGTCAGTGTTGTTTGGCTTTAATAATACTTAAAGAAATCATCTCCCTAGCCACGATAAAATTGGAAAACATTTGTTCTTTGTAATAGGATTATTTATGTTTTATATTTATCTAATCTTCAGTTAGTCATGTTTTGAGCGAAAATAGCACCCTACTGATGAATACCTGAAGAAACGTTTAAAATAATGTTTTTTTTAAATAGTTGATTAAGCTACGTGTATGGAATTTTAGTCTGATAACGCCAATAAAGTAATAAAGTATACAAAATAATTTTACTAACATTTATGTAGGCTATTATTTACAAATTTGCAAGTATTTATTATTATTATTATTATTACTATCTTAAATACATTCATTATAGTACGCTTTTACACTTACTTTATTCATTTACACGGGCCTTTACACAGGCAAAATATTTTTCCATATATTTTATTTACTTATTTTTACTCGTGTGTACAAAATTTAGGTCTCACCAAGTTATGCAAAACTTGTTGGTGAAGACCTATAGTAAACAAGAGAAACAAAAACGTATTGTAGGAAAGAATATCTGATTATTTTAATTTTTTTCTAGTAATTACTAAGATTGGGCGGTTTAGGGCAGGCACCGAATTAAACAAACAATAATTATCAATAAAAAATGTTAATATGAATATTACGTTTTAACAGTAAAAGATGTACAGTAATATTAAACTCCGCATATGCATCATTGTTGGACTGCTCGTGCCATACACGCGGGACTGTTGCAGTTGACTAGCCTGAGAGACCAGAGACGATGCGTACTGCGTAGCAAGGGATTTCTCCCTGGCCGGCTGGGCCGGCCGGCCAGCCACAGTTTGGCAACCGCGCTTGGCCGGTTTTTACCACTAGCGCCGCGTATGATCTGGCCGGTGAGTTAAGCGATCTCGCGTTTCAAAATTTAGCATTGCGTGGGGCTTCTGTGTCTGTCTATATTCTGTGATAATACATTTGTTTTTAGGCAAAGAACAAACTGGAACCCAATCAAAATACAGGAATATAAAATACAGTTCTTATACAGTTACGTTTACCATAAAATATTTTATTGCATTACAAATTGGTCTGATATTGCACATTTAGCGATGGTCTTGGTCTGACACGCTAGCACTTCAAACAGGTATAACAACATTCAGGTCAGAAACGTTAGCACTTCGAGGTTTAACCCTCCCGATATTAGTTGTTGGCTATGCGACAGCATTACGAGTGTTATAGATGTTAGTCGTTGCAATAACAACAACTACGTGACGGTTCGGTTAAACTACCGTAAAGCAATTAATAACAAAAATTTTTTTATACATATTTTATGTCGTTCTAATCGTCATTTCTCCACGCTTCTCCCTATATATATATATATATAAGAAGACAGTCATCGTTTGTATGTGGAACACAGATTATCATGTGATAATTAACAACATTGGAACAAATTGTGCTAGAACAGAAGTAAATAGTGTGTACATTGTTTGATTTTCACATTGCAGCTTTTTTTTACGTAAATATTGTTAATAAAAGTTAAATTTTAAAAATGTAAATAACATTTTAAACAAATTGGCTATTTAAGAATGTTTGAATTGTAAATTAATCTAAACATTTATCAAGGTAGTGTGGACATGCAAATGTTTTGAAAAAAAAATATTTTTCCTTGACCTCAACAACAATTCAAAATAAAAAATCCACTTATCTTTTGTATTTACAAGTTCTACCGGTATATGATTTTACAGATAAATGGTATATATAATGCTATAATTACAATAATTTAAATTTTTTATATCCATTTTTTTATTTATGCAATCAATATTCTACAATCAACATGACATCCAAAATTAAAAAGTGGCAATTCTCTACTATTACTTAGTCAAGCTCAAATCTTTTTATACTTTGATAACACATTATTGGGATGCTACATATCAATATTTAGTAAAACTTAGGTATCGGAAACATAGAGTTAGTGTCATTAGTGATACATTAATATACACTGAGGCCGTCCATATACATTAAGCCACGGCAGTTATGGTTAGGTTATCATAGCCAATTGTTGAATATGTTTTTAAAAATTCTGCTGACTGAAAAGCGGTTTGCAACAGTGAAAATACGTTATTACAGATTCATTCCACAATATAATAACCTGACCTAACCATAAATGCCACAATACGATGTCTCCAAAATGTCAGTGATAGCGTGTGGACTTTGGCCGCCCATATACATCGCACCGTGGCAGTTATGGTTAGGTTAGGTTATCATAGCCTATTGTAGAATGTTTTTACAAATTCTGCTGACTGAAAAGCCTTTTGCAACAGTGAAATTACGTTATTACAGGTTCATTCTTCAATACAATAACCTAACCTAACCATAACAGTTGCAGCGCTATGTCTCTGAAATTTCAGTGATAGCGCTTCGACATTATACCTTCTTATCGCTTTGAAACATGAACAATGGCTATCCAAAACCTAATTAGAACTAAATATTGGTATTAAGCATCCCAAAATGTATTCTGAATGTATTTTAAGATTTTAGGTTGACTAAGTAACAGTAAAGAATTAACAAAAAAGTACCAAGTTATCACATGAAACCAAAACTGGGTAGAGGAAACTAATTATGTAAAACATGTGCCCTTACATTTTTTATGATAGTCAACATGAGGAAAAATGGTAAAAAAGTTTCTTAAATACAGCGTGTTGAGGGTGGGCCTACCTACTCAAATTTTATGAATCATTAACATGGCATGGGTTTCCGATTCACACCATTATGAGCATATTGACCCTGATGTTTTATTTGAGTAGGTTGAGTTTGATTATATGTTTCATTTAATAAGGTTAGATGACATTTTGTTAAGTAAATTAACTGAGGCATACCTTAAGTATATTTCCACGTTTAGTTTTCTTCAAAAATATTTTGTTGGTTAACATATTTCAATCTAATTTAGGTCTACACAAACTGCAACACTTCAGTTTTAGGTTAGAATTTGTAAATCATAACCTCACATCACATAGTTCCATGAACCAAATCTCATATAAAACAATAAGTTCCTAACCTCAATAATTTCAAGTGAGTTGTGACTTGTGAGCTTTCATTTTCTCCATTTTAGACCTTTTTTGTCTCACTTAAGTCAAAGGCACATGGATACCATAACGCTGTATACAAAGTAAAAAATGAACTTTCATACTATAAATAGTTACTATTATCCCAATAACATCAGCACCCATGTCCAGAATTCTAAATATCAGAATACAAACCTATTAGTGAACCTACTAGTATTACACAATACATAAAGATTCCTATTTTGATTGGTTGAGCAGATATCTTAATAGAATAAATCGCTTTCTTTAGGTGCAAATGGATGGTTGTCTTTCTGACCCATGCCTTGTGACGTATATGCATGGGTGGGTGGGAGGGTCAAGACCACCGTATATGCATGGGTGGGTGGGAGGGTCAATACCATTGTGGGTGGGTAGGTGGGTGGGGGGGTCAAACCACTCTACATTTGTCGGTGCGTGGGAGGATCAATACCACCATACGTGTTTGGGTGGGTGGGAGGAACAATACTACCAAACGTATATGGTCGGCTGGGAGGCTCAAGACTACTTGTATGGGTAGGTGATGTTTTAACGTACCATTAAAATCATTAAAATCATGTCATGAACACGTAGTTGTATTGTACACCTAACATTCTACTCAATTTACGATAGTTGTTTTTTGTAAGGACAAATTATTATGTAAATTTATGTCAAGTGGGTTAGAACTAACAGTGTGATAGCTCGTCAACTCCTATAACATAGTTTATAGGTTACGTAATAAGAATGTCTAGAAAACAAGTGTTCCACAAGGTTGCTTGCTTGGTTGGCCCTGGCGTGTTTTGTGCGAAGACAATTGTGGGTAAAGAATGTTTATTTTACAGGTCAACAATGTTTTTTTCAAGGTTAAAGATAACTTCCATTTTTATTGCAACGGTATCTGAGCGTTTGAGGTTTTCTTTTTTGCTTTCGGAAATTTGCTGGTGTAAGTCTTCAAGATCTTTGGAGATGATATTAATTAACGATTTATATTGATTTTGTTGGTCTTTTATGGCTTCAGAATCAAGTAAAGTTAGTGACTGATTTATATGACTAGTTTGAATATTTAGTGAGGCTTGATTTTCATTCAGTGAACTCTTCCCAGGATGTGAAATTCCTTGGCCTTACTCTTGATGACAATTTAAACTACAATAAACATATTGAAGGAGTGGCCAATAAAGTCTCAATCGGAGTCTTCATCCTACGGACACTGAAAACAGTAGTGAGCAACGAGGTTCTCGTTTCAGCTTACTATGGCATAATTTACCCCTATCTTTCATATGCAGTACCGGTTTGGGGAAGTGAAAGCCAAAGGACCGCTTTTTTGTTCCGCTTACAAAAGAAGGCTATAAGGGTCATCTTCTCCCTCCCCAGAAACCAATCATGCAGAGAAATATTTAGAACCAGCAAAATTTTAACATTCCCTTCCATTTATATCTTGGAGACATTACTGTTTGTTAAGAACAATGTTACAATGTTTAGTTTTCCTTCCAGTCACAGTTATCAATTCCGCAATAACAATCATATTCCCATTCCTAAACATTCAACTTCATTTTTTCAAAAACAATTCCTTTTTATGCTGTAAAACTTTACAATAGTCTCCCTTTATCTTAAAAGATCGAGCAGGATCACCGTTCTTTTAAGAGGGGGGGTTAAAACAATGCTCTTGGAGGAAGTAGTCTACAGCATCCGGGAGTTTCTGGCTGGTAGTCGCTAATAAATTCCTGTATAATGTTTTAGTTATTAATATATATTACATTATTGTATTGACTTAGCTAATGCAAATGTATTGTTGATTTGGCCAAATAAACAAGTTTGAAGTTTGAAGTATTGGCCTACTATGCCTAATTTTAAGACAGACTTTACATACAAAAGTTAGGTGAAAATCATCAGCTATGAGTGATTTATATTGACACTTAGTAATTTTACAAAGTTTATGTGAAACCATTTTTAACAATCACAGGCCACGGCCTTTTTACTATCATGGACTTCAATCCCACAGATTGCGCAGCTTTCAGGTGAGGCTTGCGGTTATCCGACGCTCTTTTTGTTGGTCGATATTTGAAGACGAGAGGTCAGGATGAGGAGACATTGTTGCTCAAGTATGGCAAGTTTGACAGTGCATAATTATTTGCAATCTAACTTAAATTCAAAACACAATTTACCACTTTTATTTAAATTCAGTTTTTAGCTAAATAGAGGATCCCTCTTGAATCTGTATGTTTTGCTATGGTTAGCTTGTGAAGCCAAAATTTCATGGCTATTTGACTTATCTATTTGTCAATTACATACAAACATCATTTTAATACGTTTTTTAGGTATTTATTATTTTTATTATTATTTCCATAAGTTTAATGGAATGGATTTAATAAATGTGCAGTAATTATAATATTTGCTAGAATTAAATCATCAATTCTGGAACAATATACTTAATTGATAGACAACTTCCCAGAACTGTGCATATTAAAGGTCATTTGACATAATTCTTAAACAAACAATAAAATAAATAATCCTTATGAACATTTTCTCCACATATGTCACATCAATTATCCAACAATCTACTTAATTACGTCCTGATATAAGAGCTTACAAGACAGCTTAATTTGCTCCCACCTCGTATAAGGAGAGATAGTCTCATAATTCTAAAAAAAACTTGACTTACGAGCTATTAGTTAATTTCTGAATCCAGGGCTAATTCTAGGCAGTTATATACAACCTCCTACCAGTTCAATGGCACTTTCCGTAAGGCTCTACGCTTAAAAACATACTTCTACCCCATGTGGAATTCTTCTTTCCAATGAAAATTAAGAAGGGGATCATCGAATGTATGAATTAATAAAGATCCTTGTTATTATTAGTTACATAGCTATACTTAATTTTATTCAATGTCGACTTATTATATTCAGCTATAGTTTTATTTATTGCTTGCTTAATTATGTTCTATGTTCTAATTATGTCTTATGTTCTAATCCAAATGTATCACTATAATTAAATTACTAAATTTCGTATGACTTTTAAAGAGGAGAGATCTGAAGTCAGACACAATTCCCTCGTCTACTTGGACTTGCACATTTTTGTTTTGTACGCTTGTTGGACAATCGGCTTAACGTGACTTCTGAACCATGAGAGTGGCATGAGAGGGGTAAAATCTGTTATGGTCACACGGGGAATCGAACCTGGATTGGCTGCATGACAATCACCACCTTGGCTACAGCCACTCCATTAGGTTAATATTACCATAATTTTATTTTATGCAGGTACTCAATTTATTTTTCCCCCCTCTTTTTGTACTGGCTATTAATTTTTATTATTCTTATTTTATTATAATCATCCAGATTACCTGATTTTTTATTTTAAGAATTAATTATTTAACTATCTCTTATTGTTATTTTCACTAATTTATTTATTTATGTATTTACTATTGATATATACAGGGTAAACGTAATAAATTACCAAAACGTTAATAGGTTACATTTTGCACTGTAAGTCAAGATAAACAATCCAGTCATGTATAACTCGCGAGGTTTGCCGAGGCACTTGACCAGGCAGTAGACTATTTGGAGTGGGGGGAGCCGCCGAGTCAGTGTGTGCCATATGGTAAATTAAAATAGAAAATAAAATCATCTGAAATTTAAATTGTTGTTTACAACCTGACTTAACCTTGTTATTGTTAACAGATAACTAATAAATAATTATGACAACAATTATTACTAATTAATTAATAAATGACGTGTTTAACTATTTGATTTATTTGTTTATAGATATATTGATTGAATTATAATTTGATTTGTCGATTTATAAGCAATTAGTGTACCTATTTTTTTTTTAGAACAGACTGCAAAGACAACATAATATGCTGCTTTTATTTTAGCAGCAAGAGGTTTTAATTCAAATAAAAAATGAAAACGACCTTTCTGATTGGCCGTTACAGTAGTGGAACTGCCCTCCCCTCCATTCCTAGTATTATCCCTCTTCACGAGCAGGCCAAGTGCCTGGGTAAGCCTCGCGAGTTATAATGTATAGTCATATCACAGTATTATATATTGTGGTCTTATCTTGATTAATTTTCCCAGGGTAACTAAGTTACTGTGATTTTTCAGTCTATCTGTCTGTTTTTTTGTTAGAAAATAATTTTAATCTCTACAATGGCTTAAGATATTCAACATTTGTGGGTTTCATAGCTTTGCAATTTTGCATTTGTAATAAAAGTAAAACACTTTTTGAAACAAAATGGTTGCCATTTAAATATTTTAGCTCCTAATAACTTAAAAAAGGGTATTTAGGTTTAAAAACAATAAAACACACACACACACGCGCGCGCGCACACACACACACACACACACACACACACACACACACACACACACACACACACACACACACACACACACACACACACACACACACACACAAAATATTAGGTCTTTTAAATACAAACATTTTGGTACTTTATTGAAACGTGTACAATAGGCGGTTACAGAAGAAACTGAGATAATATAAACGCTGTAGCTGAGGTTGTTTAGCAATAATTATTCAATTTCAGCAAAACTATCTCCATTTTTCTGTTGCCACTTGTTGTCAAGGTTTCAATAAAGGAATGTACCAAAATGTTCATAAAATAAAATAGCAAAATAAAAATTGTTTCTTGATACATTTCGATATGTTCATCACAATCATTTCCGTCCATGAACAGACAAAAGTGTACAGCTGTTTACTCTTACTTTTATTTTATTTATCTATGACTTAAAAAAGTAACGTCAGTTCGTCAGTGTCGTCTGCATTATTTTTAAATGTCAGCCATACATGTACTATATTTATAAAAATAAATCATAGAATATTATGTTTTGTAGCATCAGCATTCCAAATTAAAATTGACTCAGCAGCTTGCAAAATGACGCTAACAGTATGTTATATTTATCTGCCTTAAACTTATATCTGTGTGCTAGTAATACTGTAGTAGTGGCCTTAACACTGGTAGTCTAGTTAATCACATATATTAAATTACCAACATGTAAATAAATAAATCATGTAGTTATGTCTTTAGCATAACAGTTTATTGATAATGTGCACTATTCATAGAACATTTAAATGGTACCTTTGTTTGATAATTTCAGAAAAGATTAAAAACAAATTGTTCATATCCTAGCTTTGTAATTATGCATAGAGAATGTTTTATTTTGGAATGGGCTCAGGTCTAGATTGCTATTTCGTGAGATGTTCTGCATTTCATATTTTAACTGTAAATTTAAATGTAAATGTAGACTAAAGTAAGGCCCAAACATAGTAGTTAAAAATTGAAGCCATAAACCACAAGTTATTTTTCAGACATAAACCTCTCGTCCTTTGTGTTCAAGATTTTGGCCCCTCTCAAGACCTTGGCAATTTCTTTCCTAGGCTGATGGCCACATATTGATTTGCTTTGAAGGCCACTTAAATTGTTTTCTATTAGATAGTTACCCATCCTGCAATCACCCATCTTTTAGAATGTAGATAGTAACCATTCATCACTTTAACCCTCCCACTGTTCACTATGTGTTTCTATGATGTTAGGCCATTTTTGCTACTTGTTAAGGATAAATTCAAAAGTTCATATTAAATATTGAAAATATTAAAACTATCAGATATTTTATTTGTAAAATTATACAGTTGTGTACATGCAAAATGTAAGCATTTGTTTTGAAATGTTGTTGAGGTCAAGAAAAGATAAGAATATATTTTTTCCAAAACATATTTTCAAGTCCACGCTACCTTGAGAAATTCTTGGATAGCCAATTTGTTCCAAATGTTATTCACATTCATAAAATATAACTTATATAAACAATATTTACGTAAACAAAAAACTACGATGAGAAAATCGAACTATGTACACACCATTTACAGCTGTTCTAGCACAAGCTGTTCCAATGTTTTTGATTATCATATGATAATCTGTGTTCTACATACAAAAAATAACTGTCTACCCATAGATATCAGGATAAGAGTAGAGAAATCACGATTAAAAAGATATCAAATATGTATACAAAAATTATTTGTCGTTTTGCGACAACTAACATCCATAATAAGCGTAATGCTGTCATGTAACCGACAACTAACATTGGGAGGGCTAAACTGAAATAAAATAAATAGATCAAATTGAACTAAATATTCTTGTAATATTTGCATAAGGTTATTTTGCAAATGATTTTCACCAACTTTGTGCAAATATCTACAATATACACTGGGCTTCAGTTATATTCTTAATATGCTTTAGAGGGACAAATTAAACCCTTGTTTTAAAACAACCTTTAGTACCATATAAAAAAAATTGTACAATATTATAACAAGTTTCAGATTAAATTTCATGACCTATACAATCATGACACTGCATGCTTTGCATCATAACATATTATAAGCCAATTTATATAGCTTACTGTAGGAGAATATTATTCTACATTTTTATCTGAATAAAGTTTCAAATTATGTTTAAGTTATATGAAGATTTCATTATCCATAAGTGATTTGAAATCTTTCCCAAAATGCTTCTAACACATCTATAGTGCCTGATCACATTATGATATAAAAGTATTAAAGAAATATCTACTCCCAATATTTAAATAGTCACTTTAAACATACAAATCATGCCAGAATATAAAACATAGTATTGGGTAATGTTAAATGGTCAATAATATTAGGTGTGCAATATAGATCAGTCCTGAAAATAGCCTAAGGAGCTCAATGTTCTGAAGACGTTTTTAAATGGTGGGCAATGATTTTTTTCAGCAAAAAATATTGAATATCTGACATATTCAATGACCAACGTACGTGCATGGGTGGGAGGGCCGTCAGAAATGTACGTGTGTTTTCATGATTTATTACATATTGCTTGTACATTTAAAATTGAAGAGAATATCACTATAAAAAATTGTTAATTTCCTGACATTTGAATAATCATTTCAATATTTATGTTTTTTTGGCTTTTACTTTGTATATGCAGGTGTGCCTAAAATTAAAATGCATGTTTTATTTAAAGCTTATGGAATTGATGAATGGTTCTAAACCATACTGCACTGCATAGTGTTTGAGGTAAGGAATATTAACTGATAACATTAAGTGGCATCAACATAGATAGCATTTGAACAAAATGTTCAACTCCAACTGTATAAGTTATAAATAGAGTAGAACCTGCATAGTTAGACACTCAATACTTCGACACCGGCCATGGTGACGTGAGGCAGCAAAATTATTGAATGGTTTAGCCTGGTGAAGAACAAAATAAGAGTGTCAAAGTCGATAACAGTTAAGAATTATTACACATTTTTTTAACATTGTTAGTGCTCCTTAAAAGTAGGCTACTGTAGATACGTCCGTACTTTACGAACTATGTTAAGCCAATTCCGTGAGATACATTGTTACATAAATACATAGATTGTTTTTGGTTTATTACTTTTTGAACTATTCTTGAAAAATTTACAGTAGGCCTACAATTTCCCTATAAAAATTGTATTTTCTTTCATGTTTACCATACATTCCTCGTACTTCAACATTTTGATACTTGACATCCTTGTAGGCCACTAAATGTTATAACTGTTGAGGTTTTACTCTATTGAACATTTAATGAAATGGATAAATTAATTTTTATTTGATTATCATGCATTATTTTATTGTTATTTTAAAGTTAAGCGAAATTATTACAATTAATTAGTGAAAGTAAAATTATAATAGGCCAAAACTGCTAGATGGTGGCAAACAGCTATGCAGATATCCGTCTTTGTCTCATGTTGTATTACACATGCTCCATAAACAGAAGTGTGTGTAGACTGGCCATAAAGTAAGCAGTATTAAGCTCTTCATTGTTGATGGTGATTTAAAATGAAATAGCTGCCTATCTACATCATGGTAATAGTCATTTTGGCTTTACACTAGATCTGTAGAATTATAGTGCACATCATACCTAAATATGTTTAACCATGCATACATGCTTTTTCACATGTCTAGATCTAAATGTTATGCAATCATGAGATTTTTATGTATGTAATTAATCATGAATTTGTATCACTAATCGATTAATTGTTGATATATTTATGTTGTAAACCTAAATTTTTAATGTGCCTTAATGATTTATGCGTACACTAAATTGGATGTGCAAAAATGATCATCATGAGAAGTATATTATCAAAATAATTTGTACCTGTTTTCGGGTTCTACCCATACACCAATTCATCCATGAAATATTTGTCAAAATATTGTTGTTTGAGCTTTGACTACTATGTTGATTATTTTCCAAGCTATTCTTGAAAATAGAGTATCATCACCAAATTTACTGGTACATAGTACACTCTCCACTGCTATTTATATGTTTTCAACTGAGTAATAATATTTATAAAAGTCTTTGTCCTCAATAAGAATTGTTACCCAAAAGATGTTTTCTTTTATCAAACGGAATATACACTATAATTAATACACTATACAATGACAACAATCATTTTTTAATCTGTCTAAGTATGTTTTTGTTGTACGGTAATTGATTAAGGTTTGAGGATTTTAAGATTTATTAACAAGTTTATTGTATTGCATTAGCTAATTTAATGTTTTTCACCTCAGCAATGCTGCTACTATTTAAAAAAATACTTTGATTTACTCACATGCTTCTCGTTAAATGATCACAGGCAGAACTATGGGTCATTAGCGATACTGCAATTGAAGCCAACATGTGAGCAAGCTCGAATCTGAATTAACTAGGATATTTTATGAACATAAATAAATTCAACGTTTTATAAAAACAACTGTTATTAGGAATATAGGATTTAATATGTTATCTATTGGTTGAAGTTTATTAACTTTTCAATTCCTCTAGCCATTAAGAAAAGTTTGACACCAATTAAGATTAAATTGGTCAATCAAGATTAGAATTTAATAAAACACCAATCTAAATCAATCTGTAGATCTCATTCAAAGAAACGAACAGTTATGGTTTGAAAAATAAATTATGGGACATAATATATGTATTAAATATTTGGAGCAGCTCAGAAGAAACAAGAGTCAACTTGAGGTGAACGTGATGGAGACGGAGCCCCAGAGTTATGTGCTCCGACCGCGCGCCCACTCCACGTCTCACACGGCCACGTTACAGCTGATCTCAGACATCCACATGGTGGCAGGTACACTGATTGGCTACAGTCACATCAGGTTGATTTTTGTCATTTATTGGAAGGAAAATATTTTCAGACATTCAAATGGTTAGTTTGTTAGTAAAACAATACCAATCGATAAGATGTGTTTGGATAAAATTTTATAGCAACATAGTAGCTATAAATGTAAATTAATCAATTATATTAAATTAATTTTGAGTAAATTTCAAAATGATATTCTTGTAATTATCATTTAGGTCAATAGCCTTGTGTGAGTTTACTTTTGTCATTCGTAGAACATTTCTTTATTTTTAAAACAAAAGTATTTAGAAAAGTTGGAAGTTGGATACTTATACATATCACTAAACCACTGAGGAGGCCACATCACAGCATGGTCGAAATTGTTGGTTATCTTTTAAATAGTGTAGATAGCAACGGGATGTGGTTGTCACCCAAAAATTTTTATTCTAACCATTCTAAGCTTGACTTGTTAATGTTAATTGAATCAAGAAATGGTCAAATTGAAAGAAAACTGCTACTAATGACGTAACGGGCGGGACTTGCTGCTGTGCTGCCAGCATGTGGCCTACCATCTTCTTAGTTGCAATGACAATTTTTAAATACATTGATAAAGTGGGGGAATCTATGTCACTTCCACCACTCAGTGCATATCTCTCACACCGGTGCGTTTAGTAGGTCATATTTTAAAAATAATTGAACATCTGCTACCATGACAACAGCATTCCTCATGTGACTGTGGCCTGATATTCTCATGACATCCCAGTTAAATTAGTAAATTAATGGATTGTATGTAATATTTATTATATAAAAACTTCATCATCTCATTATTATATGGTACTAATAAAAATGTATTAATGGAAACTGCAGTGCATAACGATATGGATATTTTCAATATTATAGTTTTGTCCAGTTCTAAGAAGTAATTGGTGTAGGGTAATATTTTTAAATTAGTAAGAGATAAGTATGAAACGTTTGGATATTTATTTGATAAATGTTTGGTTTGTTCTCATAACTGAATCTATAAGCAGGCTCACCTTGTAGGCTATTAGCTGATGTAATTTATTCCGGACCATTGCATTAGTAGCTGGAACTCTGTAAGTAAACTTTGGCCTTGGTAATAGTTGCTACTAATTCAGCATGTAGAGTTCTGACTTGCATTTTTCATCTTACAATTATTATTGTTTTATTTGGTTCTTTCTCATTTTGCCTTTGGGACAGGCAAATACATACACTGCGCTATTCTTACAATTGTATTTAGGCTGTGTGATATTGCTTAATAATTTTACATTTTCTTTCTTTTTAACTATACCTATCAATCCAAAAAAGATTAATAGCAAAATTTTAGTCGTTGTAATACAAGAGGCAGATTTCCAACCGATTTGATTTTCAGAATATCGATTAGGTTTTTCAAGTAACTTTTCAGGTATTTAGTATTTTCCAAACAGGGGTGTAAAGAAATCAGTAAGCGTAATAAAGAAAATAAAGGCAATAATACCAAGACAAAATAATAACTCAAATTGAAAATGTTAACTACTATAACATTTATTACATTGTGATTTTTACAAGTCACAAAGAGAGTTAAAAACCATTATTTAAAACATTGAAAAACGAAGAAAAGTATCATATTAAAAAGTATATTTGTTTATGTGAAACTATGTTTATCTAATCTAATAATAACCATCAGACTGGTCTATACTCTAAATTTGATTTTGAGCCAAGTAATTAAATAAATGGTACCAGGTAACTGGCACAAACTTTCTCCCTTTTTCTTTGTCATGTCAGATTGTTTAAAAAATATACTAAGTTAATTATTAAAAATAACATAATTTAAAACCAATATTTAAAACTTTATTAGTGAGGCCTTTCGATAGCAAGGCTATCATCGTCAGACACATCACAAATATTAAATATACAAAAGTAAATAAATATAATATAAGCTTATACATACATATGTTTTTAAATGTTTAACTTTCGCGGCTAAATATATTTATTCTTCTAAATGTTAATTTTATTATAATTTTGAAAGTATTATAAATTGAATTTAAATTAATTTTGTTTATAGTTTTCAAAGTAAAGTAGAATTTGGAATCGGTCCATCTTCTTGGTTTAATAAGTTTTCAGAATTTGCTTTATTAATGTACCATGATTCCCACGCATTTAAATATTGTGGTGTTGTTATATGTTTTAACAATTTTACTTTCAAAACTATAAACAAAATTAATTTAAATTCAATTTATAATACTTTCAAAGTGATAATAAAATTAACATTTAGAAGAATAAATATATTTAGCCACGAAAGTGACAAATTTTAAAACATGTTTATATAAGCTTATATTATATTTATTTACTTTTTGTATATTTAATATTTCTGATGTGTCTGACGATGATAGCCTTGCTATTAAAAGGCCTCACTAATTAAATTTTAAATATTGGTTTTATATTGTGTTATTTTTAACAATCATATACAAAAAACCAATACAGCTTTAACATAATACAAAGTTAAGATTATTTTTTTCTTAAAAAATATCTTCAAAACAGCTATTCAATCAATCACATGATTTTAAGTAAACAACCTTCAACAACTTGAATTGTGGCTTTCAGCCTCCAACCCCAACTTAGTGGGGTGGTAACTAAAATATTGTAATTTGTATTTTACTGAAAATTTAATAAAAATCATTAGAGCCGTTTTTGGAATATTGCATTTTTGTATGGGTTTTGCCCATAAAAATAAAAGAAACTAAAGTTTCAAAAAAGTGAAAAAATCATTTGGATATACTTTATTGGCTAAATACACCTAAATACAGAATTTCATAAATATCGATCTATCCGTTTGGTCTCCAGCGAAGTGCACAGACACTAAACTGGAAAAAACCACTTTTTGAGTTCAAGGGATTTTTGGGTAAAATGGATTTTTAGACCAACTTATAAAAATGTCTTTTGGGCGATCACATTACTTTCTCTATGCTAATGCATCTGGGAGAAAGTAAAAAGTAGACTATAAATACAGTTTTCTTAATAAAAATTACATAAATCATTAGTAGTTATCAATGTCATTATACATGCTGCAGAATTAAAAACACAAACTACTACCAAATACGTGCACCTGCACTCTTAAATTCTCAAAGCTACTTACATTCACACAATCTTTATATATAAATAAAGAAGACTTTTCAAATCTGTATATATTTATAGCCAATTCTGTTTTAATCTTTTGCCCAATTTATAGGCCAATATAACATAGAGGAAGACGAAGAGGGCGAGAAAAACGCAGAACAGATTGTCAGTGAGATAGAACAAAATACAGAACTAATGGACGACACTCCACTTGCAGAAAAGCTTCGGCTGTAAGTATATTTAATTTATTCCTAACAGATAAAAATGTTATACATTTCTGGATGGTGTTTTGAAATGTTACCAGTACTTTTGCTTTATTTTTCTTTAAACAGTTAGTCTAACTATCAAAAGAACAACAGTAAATCACTATATTAATATTATATTTTCTTTGTTAGTTAGAAAAAGTTCTTTTCTAACAAATTTTGATTTAAATCAGCTGGTAACCCTATATTCATCATTAAAATATTAATTATCGTAATTTTCCAGAAAATAGTCGATATTATTTATTTTATTCTAAAAATATAAGACGCCAATCGTTCAGATATGGACAATTATAGATTTCTAATGAGTGTGTTTGGGCAGACTTGACTATAGTTTGTATCAAAGATTGAAAACTGCTCATCCACACTCATTCATAAAACATACACCCATCTCTGAATAATTGATATTTTAGAATAGAAGGAAATTGATTACTAAGCCCTCAAAAGGAAGAAAAATTTTAAGCCATTTTATTTTTTCTAAAAATGAAATGAACTGATATTTTGAAAATAAATTTGAATTTATTTATTTATTCATAAGATGCCGATATTCAAGATATGGGCAAATATGGATTTAGAATGAGTGTGAGAATGTAGATGAGCGAATGTAGTCATTGTTACAAACTAAGGCCGACTATTCCTTAGAAAGTGTCCGGTGGTTATCAGCTGATCCTTCTCAAAATGTATTGACTCTGATTAGGATCGAACTGAGAACTTTTAGCACATGAAGCTGGGATTTAACCAACTACGCTACCGACCATTTATAATCTTTTGTATGATTTGTTGATCTTATACAATATTCAAATCTATACAACTAAAGAGCAATCCGGATATCAATAATTATGTAGACTGAATAGTTTATAAAATTGAGGTTATGTTTCGTTAAAACCTAGACAAGCGTAAAATAACCTAACCTAAGCAAAAAGTTCCAACAATGGCTGTAGTGAGCAGTTAAAGGTACAAAGCGTTTGCTGAACCGAGTGAGAGGAGATCCAAAATCTGGAATGTTTTGGAAAGTCATTTGTAAAGCCACCAAGAGACATATTATGTACACGTGTAAATACATAATATGTCTCTACCCCAAATGGGCTAGAGAGCTGCAGAATACAGTTCTTAGAATGAGTAGGGTACCTGTCAAGATGTCTTATTCATGCACATCATTTATTAATGATCTCTTAGAATTGAATTTTAATGGGGTTTTAAGAGCATTTGCCGATAATGTAGCAATTTTTTATACAATGAAAAATATTGACAATATTTGGAACGCTCTTACAGGCGATTTAAGAAAACTTAGACAGTGGTGTTCAATCAATAAAATGGAAGTTAATGTTAAAAAAACTAAGTTTGTCAATTTTGATTTCAGAGGATTTAATTTTCTATCAAGCTTAAAATATAATGAGATAAACTGTATAACAGAAAATTGTGACTGTCTAGTAATTGGCCAGGAAAAACATTTTAAATATCTTGGTATTTTCTTTGATGAAAAGCTTTCATGGGAAAAACACATTAACTATTTGCACTCAAACTTAAAATTATCGTTAAGAAAATTCTATTTTTTGAGAAATTTTTGTAATGAAAAGCTATTAAGATCCTGATATTTTGCCTTAATCGATGCTAGACTTCAATATGGAATACAGTGTTGTGGTGGGACATATAATTATAGCATTAAAAAACTACGCGTGATACAGAATCACTTTTTAAGAATAATTTTAAAAATGAAAAAACGTGAAAGTTCTTTTCCTTTATTTTGCCGACTAGGTATTTTACCCCTCCAGCACCTATTTGTGTTTAAAGTATTACGTTTATTTTTTATTATGAGTGGAAATACTCAGACAAACAATTTGTTTTATAAGACTAAAAGTTTTAGTAGCAACACTTTTCGTTTACCTAAGGTAAAAAAATCGCTTTTTAGACATTCCTTTAATTATTTAGGCCCAAAGTATTTTAATAGTTTACCATCCGACATTAAAAGTATTAATATTGTGAAGCTTTATTCAAAGAAAATAAAACTATGGCTTTTCAGTTTTGAACATATCACTTTTCTAAATAATGTATTAATTTAAATCATGTTATTAAATTTATATATATTATTTGTATATCATTAAAATGAACACTTACTGCTTATTAAATACAGAAATGAAATCAGGTTTAGTTTTATGTATTAGTTTCTTTGTTATTCATCGTTACCAAAAATATTTTTTTAAATATTTTTATGTAAATAATATTTTAGAAATGTAAGTCACTATCATTGTAATAATTCATAAATATAATAAACATAAATAATTCATAATATACAATTACATAATTATATTTCCAGTTTAATAGATAAGATGACACAAGGAGCGACTCTCTTATCAGTTGAAAGTACAAGTTGGACTCTAGTTTTCTTTGTGTAAATATTGTTGTAGCACTGCCACGTTACTTGAGATTGTGGCAGTTGATATTCAGAGTTGATATGTTTGTTTTATGTTTGTTTATAATGACTGAATAAATCATTTATTCATTTTATTCATTTATTCATGCACTTGTAGGATTGGTCAAGCGAGATCAACAAAAAATACCAGATAACCAATTTTGTTTGAATTTGTATTACCATTTTTCAAACACTCAGATTTGTTTTTTTTTCTTTCAGAGAAGCCTTACGGGAGATGCCACAAAACCTAACTGTGAAACGTACAGTGAAGGTGAAACTGAGTAATACTGTAAGCCGCAAATCGAAACATCGGCCCATTAGCTGTTGGAAACTGTTCATATATCAAATTAGTATACTATTTACCAGGGTAAGTGTGTAGTTTATTGGTGAATTTGGCTTTGTTCGATATCTGTTCACAAAGGAAGTTAGTGATAATTTCCTACCATATGCACAAATGTTTTGTGGGACGGTGATGTTAAAATCCATTCAGCTTCTTTTCAATTAATAAGTTTGTACTCGTTGTCTTTATTGACCTTTTTGTATTTATAAGGGACTACTTTAAAAGTTATTGTTTAACTATTTTTCAGGAAGGTCTATGATGTTTTCTATAATAGACTACTGAGTGTTTGTTGAAATTTTTAAATTTTAAAAGCACAACAATTTGGATTTAAGAATACAACAGTTTACACTGTAAATCATTTTTTGGACTATGTTCTTGATGGATTGGAAATAGCTCTTTGTGTAGTTCTCAATCTTTCCGTAGCTTTCAACTTTGTGACATTGTCGCACCATATTGAATCTGAAAACAACCGCTTATATGGCTTGTTTCATAACCCATAAATCAGTGACAGATTTCTAATGACAAATCAAGTAAAGCCAAAATAAATTATGGTGTTCCTCAAGGAATTTATCATAGAACCACTCTTTTTTGTTTGTTTGTGTAATCCATGTTTATGTAATTTATTTAACGTGTGGATTAATGACTCCTCATTTTGAAAATAAATCAATAAATCATTAACATTGAAATATAGTATTTTAGAGCTAAATTCATGCATCAATTATTTACAGAATTAAATTTCAGCACAAATTAATAAAAATTAAAGTTCATTTAAGGGAAAGAAAATAACATCACTCACGGTTGTTTTTACAAACATCTCTTAAAGGAGTAAAACTTCATAATATTTATTCTTATTCATAATAATATTCGATATTGATTTTTGATCTCAGACAGACATACATTATCCTAAACCGAGCAGTTTCATTTATGAATTATTTATAAAATAAGTCAGTGAGATAATCATTATGTTGTATTTATTAAAACAATTCCATTGAGTAGAAGAAATTATATAAAAAAAAATTGTATTGTTACAGCTACAACTAACGATGCGTGACATTCTGTCCAGCTGTGAGCTGTGGTATTCCAGTCTGAAGGAAATTGAAGGCCATTTCGGAAGTGGTGTCGCAGCATATTTCAAATTTTTACGATGGCTCTTTTTAATGAACCTGTTCGTTTTTATAGTGAGGTTTGTATCTTAGAATATTTAGATAAAATTACTAATATCTAGGTCAGTAGTTACTTTAAGAGATATGTGTATTTGTCTTTATTTGCCAATATTTTGTAATGCCATACGGAAAAGTGACCTTAAATTTATACGGCCCTCTTACAATTTAGTCCTTAAATATAACAAAAAGAAATAGCTAGAATACCCAGTAATCAACATACTACAGTACAGAACAAACTAATTAGCGTTCATTGGCTGATTGTATTCCTTGCTGCATTCGCACCTCGCCCACAGGCAGTTGTGAGGAACTGACTACAGCCTCCTCTCAAAACCGTTATTTGCCTTGCTCTGCCATGAAGCAGTCTTTATAAACTAATCAACTTAGTGAACTAATGTGTTCATAGTTTGTTTTTTAATTTAAATAATGTACAAATTGTCTATTTTTACATTTTGTTGAACAAGTAGTCTTGAACAATTACTACAACTATTTTTTACTTTAAAATACTTTACAACCGCCAAACAACAAGGCTTACAATTTTCAGACTTTAATTATTGTTTTACTACTATTGTTCATTACTATAACCAAAGTAATACCTTAATAATTATATAGGTATTAGAAAATACTGTGGAAAAAAACGATTAATTTGTTTTAAAAGCCGTAGAGGTAGCGCACATTAGAGTCTGATGCTCGTTACTGCCTAAAAGGTGCTGTCGATAACTTTTCCACTCCAAATATAATACTATTTACTCACTAAAGAGTATATAAAAATAAGTCTATATTATAAAAATATGATTTAGAAAGCTTTAAATAACGTTTTTTCCCAAATATTTTATAATCTTTCAGGGGATAGAACCCTTGAAACTCCTTTCATTTACGCCACACTCCTCAAACCATCCAGATCTTCTCATATTTACAAATCCATAAAGAGCCACTGGTAATAACAGGACTCCTTAACACTTATTTAAACACCTGAAGTGTTTGAAATTTCCAATAAATTAATAGTTGTAAATAATTTCAAGAAATAACTTTCAACCTAAGTGAAGTCCAATAACAAGTAACAATTAAACTAACTTGTTAACTGAATAGTAAGTATCAGTTTAATTATGCTTCTAAACATTAAGGAAGTTTGAAACACTTAATAAAATACTTAATGACAGTTTAAGAATATTCATATTATTTATTGCTATATTTTATCATGACAATATTTTTGTGTATTTTACAGTTTGTGTTTTGTGGTGGTCCCCAACATGGTTCAGCGTAGAGCTATCGCCCAAAACCATTCATCTTCTCTTATAGAGCTGATCGCATCAGTGCGTGAACAGCCGAAGGACTACGATACATCTGTTAACTTGACAGATCCATCCAACTCTGTACACTTCAAATTCGGTCACATTTTTACTGGGGAGGTAAAACAGACTTTTCAATAACTATAATTTGCCTGGTTGAAACCTAATTTAAGAAGCTCCAGTCTAATGAATGTGATTGTTTGCTAATTCTGTAACAGGCATACAAATAATCAGAGATAAGCTTCAGTTGTTGTTGAAGTTGTTTAACCTGTTGGTGAGATCAACCCCATATGATGTGGTCTTTATTAAGTAAATGTTGGGTAACGATTTCACCATAGCAAAGAAAGAATGTTTTCTGTTCTAAAAAAGTTTTTTGGAAACGTAATTTTTAAAACATGGATACAAACATAAAAATTGTTTACAAGTGAAGCATTTCATGATATGTC
>JAQJVL010000087.1:2338075-2545988 GCA_035578905.1 Stictocephala bisonia | reverse complement strand
TTTATGAATTATTTATAAAATAAGTCAGTGAGATAATCATTATGTTGTATTTATTAAAACAATTCCATTGAGTAGAAGAAATTATATAAAAAAAAATTGTATTGTTACAGCTACAACTAACGATGCGTGACATTCTGTCCAGCTGTGAGCTGTGGTATTCCAGTCTGAAGGAAATTGAAGGCCATTTCGGAAGTGGTGTCGCAGCATATTTCAAATTTTTACGATGGCTCTTTTTAATGAACCTGTTCGTTTTTATAGTGAGGTTTGTATCTTAGAATATTTAGATAAAATTACTAATATCTAGGTCAGTAGTTACTTTAAGAGATATGTGTATTTGTCTTTATTTGCCAATATTTTGTAATGCCATACGGAAAAGTGACCTTAAATTTATACGGCCCTCTTACAATTTAGTCCTTAAATATAACAAAAAGAAATAGCTAGAATACCCAGTAATCAACATACTACAGTACAGAACAAACTAATTAGCGTTCATTGGCTGATTGTATTCCTTGCTGCATTCGCACCTCGCCCACAGGCAGTTGTGAGGAACTGACTACAGCCTCCTCTCAAAACCGTTATTTGCCTTGCTCTGCCATGAAGCAGTCTTTATAAACTAATCAACTTAGTGAACTAATGTGTTCATAGTTTGTTTTTTAATTTAAATAATGTACAAATTGTCTATTTTTACATTTTGTTGAACAAGTAGTCTTGAACAATTACTACAACTATTTTTTACTTTAAAATACTTTACAACCGCCAAACAACAAGGCTTACAATTTTCAGACTTTAATTATTGTTTTACTACTATTGTTCATTACTATAACCAAAGTAATACCTTAATAATTATATAGGTATTAGAAAATACTGTGGAAAAAAACGATTAATTTGTTTTAAAAGCCGTAGAGGTAGCGCACATTAGAGTCTGATGCTCGTTACTGCCTAAAAGGTGCTGTCGATAACTTTTCCACTCCAAATATAATACTATTTACTCACTAAAGAGTATATAAAAATAAGTCTATATTATAAAAATATGATTTAGAAAGCTTTAAATAACGTTTTTTCCCAAATATTTTATAATCTTTCAGGGGATAGAACCCTTGAAACTCCTTTCATTTACGCCACACTCCTCAAACCATCCAGATCTTCTCATATTTACAAATCAATAAAGAGCCACTGGTAATAACAGGACTCCTTAACACTTATTTAAACACCTGAAGTGTTTGAAATTTCCAATAAATTAATAGTTGTAAATAATTTCAAGAAATAACTTTCAACCTAAGTGAAGTCCAATAACAAGTAACAATTAAACTAACTTGTTAACTGAATAGTAAGTATCAGTTTAATTATGCTTCTAAACATTAAGGAAGTTTGAAACACTTAATAAAATACTTAATGACAGTTTAAGAATATTCATATTATTTATTGTTATATTTTATGATGACAATACTTTTGTGTATTTTACAGTTTGTGTTTTGTGGTGGTCCCCAACATGGTTCAGCGTAGAGCTATCGCCCAAAACCATTCATCTTCTCTTATAGAGCTGATCGCATCAGTGCGTGAACAGCCGAAGGACTACGATACATCTGTTAACTTGACAGATCCATCCAACTCTGTACACTTCAAATTCGGTCACATTTTTACTGGGGAGGTAAAACAGACTTTTCAATAACTATAATTTGCCTGGTTGAAACCTAATTTAAGAAGCTCCAGTCTAATGAATGTGATTGTTTGCTAATTCTGTAACAGGCATACAAATAATCAGAGATAAGCTTCAGTTGTTGTTGAAGTTGTTTAACCTGTTGGTGAGATCAACCCCATATGATGTGGTCTTTATTAAGTAAATGTTGGGTAACGATTTCACCATAGCAAAGAAAGAATGTTTTCTGTTCTAAAAAAGTTTTTTGGAAACGTAATTTTTAAAACATGGATACAAACATAAAAATTGTTTACAAGTGAAGCATTTCATGATATGTCCTTAAGTGTAGACTGCTTTTTGTAAGTTTGCAGTAGTTTATACATTGTCTATAAAGAATTTGCAGTCATAGAATGTAATAGAGCAATATGACGTTTAGTGAGATGTAGTGTGTTCCTATTTAATCTAAGATATGAGATGCTGACTCAATTTTGAGTGCATGGTGAATATGAATGATTACATGAGTGTAATATGAGTGTGGATGACCTATCTAGTGTGGTTACCAACTGAGTTCGACTTATGCTCAGAAAGCACCATTAATTAATAGGTACATGGTGCTATTTGAACGAAGCTATGTTTAGCCAGGGCCTCTAAGGAACCCACAGCTTTACGTAGAATCTGAAACACATAGTATTGGTCTGATTACTAATGTTAGTTAGTTGATGAGGTATGGACAGCTTAACCCTATATGGGCCCAGCGACTAGTAACCAGTTGATTTGTGCGGTACTCATTTGGCCAAGGAGCTAGTTACTAGTCGATTGTGCATGCCTCCGTTTGCCACCATTTTGTCACCAGTTTTACAACTCAAAATGCAAAACCATACATATACGAGGGCCGTTCGGAAAGTAACCTCCGGTTGCTCATAGAATAGGAAGTGGAGGGGATAGTGCCGCCATAGTAGCGTTGACGCGCAGGTCTCTTCAGTCGGCATCCAGCCGTGGTACTGTGAAGGTTGTCCGAGTGCTAGTTCGTTTTCTGTAGCTTGTGAAAATGGCGTCTGTCATAGAAAGTCCCGCCAAATGTGAGGTGCGATCTGTTATTCGATTTTTTATAGCCAAGCAGTATTCAGCAGCAGCCATTCATAGAGAATTGTGCACTGTGTATGGACCGGCAGTAATGAGTGAAGGAGTTGTTCGGGAATGGGTCAGACATTTCAAAAATGGCCGAACTAACGTCCATGATGAAGAGAGGTGTGGCAGACCGTCTGTGGTTACCGATGGACTAGTCGAGAAAATCAACGAGAGGATTCGTGACAATCGACGGTTCACTATCTCAGAGCTTTGGGATGAATTTCAACAGATTTCTAGGACTGTTTTGTACGAGATAGTGACAGAAAGTTTAGGCTACAAGAAATTCTGTGCTCAATGGGTCCCGAAAATTCTCTGGCTGGCTCAAGGCACAGGCGGCCGTTTTTTATTCTGAAGGGATTTGTAAGTTAGTGCAAAGATATGATAAGTGTTTGAATGTTTTTGGAAATTATGTTGAAAAATAGTTGAAAGATGTAGTTTTAGGATGTATATAATAAAATATTTTTAATTATGTCTGAGTTTTATTTATAGCACACCGGAGGTTACTTTCCGAACGGCCCTCGTAATTTGAAATAAGACATTTCAGCATTGCTATTTCATACATAAATCATTAATTAGCTTTAAGTATTCAGGTAAAAAGCAAATTTCATAATTTGGAAACAATCATTGACAGCTGTGACAAAGGTCAGTAGAAGACAAAAATACAGTGTCAAAAATTCACCAGTAAGCGTAGTTTAAAACTTCGTGATTCCAATCCCACCTAAGGAACGACAAAAATGTGCTCTACAAGGCTGCCTCTATACAAATTTTTAGTTGCTGTGAATTTATTTCTCGAGGTCTATTTTACAAGGAAAAAATGTTCAGAAAGCATACTATGACATTTTTAGAAATATTTTATTTGTTTGAACATTATTTACATCTTATTGTATACCATTGGATTCTTGAATAAATTCTGAACAATTATCTTGTTGTCGGGAAATGGTCAGATACTGAATTGAAAACTAGTAATCAAATGAAAAACTGACATTTCCGCGTTGTTGCTTATCTGCTCCTTTGTAAATACGTCTGAAAGTGTTACTGTTTCACCAGTAATAAAACCCTGTACATACAAATTTTCTAGAAGCACTGAAGTATTTATATATTTGAAAACTAGAATAGATTTGTAACATTTTGTATATCTTGAAATGTTGTATACTTACTGTTATACATTTTTTATACATCTTTGAAAATGGGATTTTTTAGAAATGTTTCCTCGTTCAAAAGTTATTCTTGATTTTAACTTTTTTTTTAATTTTATTTACAAATATTATAATAAACCTTGCATATATTCTTTTTATTTGGATTATTTTGGATAATATAGAATGTAAAATTTCCATATGACCATTAAAATATTTATGTCATCAGTTTTCTAGAAAATGATGAATATGATTTATTTTGTAAGAATATCAGTAACTCTTGTAAGCATTGCAAAATCTTTGATATTTCTACGTACAAAAATAGTGTATTTTTTACGTTTATTGTTATTAGGAAAAAAATATTATTTTCAAGTAACGTGCTTTTGAAATTAACATTTTCAATTTTACAAATGTTTCAATTTATTAGCCTGTAAAATCTTTGAAAATGTATTTATTATTGATTTTTCATATTCTCATTTAGTGCTAAATAAAATGATGTATAACATCATAAGGTTTTGATAAAATTACAATATATTAAATGTGTTTATGCGTGAGCCTGCATAACTGACCAAAAAGCCCTTGGCCAAATACAGTATTTGCATGGGCCTATACAGGGTTTAGTATGATTTGCATTTTAAACTATTATTCTCTTTTACTTCCATATAACCCATTTTTATATAATCTGCTGAATAAAAGAAAAAATTACTTAAATACTTTCGGAATTCCGCCATTCAAAATATTTTAAGACTTATTTATTTATATGCACTTTATATATAAAACCAATAATCTTAAATGTATAGGCTACATTCTTTTTTGGTACTAACAATACCATTGTTCTTTATCTAAAGTCAGTGATTCTACTATACTGCGACTTAACTCTTTATTTTTTGTGTTACTTTTTAAAAATTTCAAAGTATTTCTTAGGACCTAATAAACTTTATAATTTTAATAAATCAATATCATCTACATGTATACTTAAGTTAGTTTTAGCAAAAAAAGGTCAAAATAACTCAGATCTTGCACTAAATGAATCAAAAGATAAGATATTTTAGGTAAGCAGCTGGCGTAGTTTTTCTAATCAACACCAACATCAGAAGACTAAAAGTAAGTCCTGAAGAGAATGTCCTTGCTTAAAGAATGGGGAAAGCTATTTTAAAAAGTCAGTTTAAATAGAAACTTTGGTAAATAAAACTTTCTAAACGTTATAAACTATAAAATTTAATTTATGTAAAAAAATATAATTTCACTAATAACCCACTTTTACTCGGTTTTCTCTCATTACCTTATGGCCCTCAAACTACCCCAAAATTGGGAAACTGCTTGCTTATTAGCAACACTGCAGTGAATGGACAAAAAATAAATTTTTTATAAGGCCCACTGCACATGTGAGTGCCCCAGCTACATGTTGCACCCTGTCTCCACTAAACGGTGGAACAGGAAAGTCGCGGAACGTGTTTTGCGCCACTGCAGCTCGGCCCATTTTTGTCTCCGTCTCTTGTGCCACAACATGTTGCAGACTGTTCCCATTACGGCAGCTTGTGCCGGGCTTAAGATCTACAGGAACTGAATGGTCATAATTAAATAACTGTTAAAATAATTTTGTATCAATTTATAGTGGTTCTTTTCAGGTACTATTGTCTGTATTCTGGTGAGATAAATCATTAAGTGAATTATTAAGTGAAAATTGAGCTCAACATACTAGAAAAAAGTTAGGCTAGACAAGTCACCAACACAATCGACTTACAAATTAAGACTTACAAAATCGACTACACAAGTTAAGGTAAACATGTTAAACTAACAAACTCTTGACACATGAGTCATTGAATTATGTACACTTTGGTGGCACTAGAAAGGTTTAAAGCACAATTGGCTGTCAAGGTATTCAAAATGAACAACACTTTTTAATCAAATGACTGTTTTTCATGCATGAAGCTCCAAAACTGTGAATGAGTGAAATTCTATCTCTGAAGTTAAGTGAACTCTGTTTCACCAACATGTTGTTACACTTCGTACACAGTGTGGTGCACGCTTTGTAATATCATCCACACATGATTGAGCACCATAGAGCCTAGTACTTTCTCTTCTTTAACGCCTGTTGTCCAAAATAGATGATTTTCGATAATTTTGAAATTCTTTTAGACATTTGACATTACTAATTTACTTATATGAATAATACACACATTTTAAAATTCTGTGGTCTGGCACTATCATTACGACTCACCCGTTTCTTTTATCTTAGTTTTCTATTGAAAACCGCTTTGGCATTTTCTGGTGATAGTTGTGTTGTACCTGTTCAGCAGTGTTAGTATGTTTTATTCTAATAATTTTTATTATTAAATATTTCAATCATTTCGACTTCAAGTTTTAATGGCCATTTCAGATTTTTTTAATGGCTATGTAGTTGCCTATATTTTGTTTATAAGACTTTTTTTTCACTTTCCAGTTCACTAGAGGCAAACTTTGGTAAAGATTAAGTGGATTAAATGCTGAGAATGATTTTCATTTGCACATCAATAGTGTCAAAAACTGTATTTACAGTAATTTTGCATTATACTTTGTTATATTTGCATTCTTTTTATAAAGATAAATGTCAGAGGGAAATACCTCACCAAATTGTCAGTAATACTGCAAACTGCACAAGATAAACCCTGCTACATAACTGCTATTCTACTTTAAGAATTGTTCTGTCACCATTATGTTTTTTCAACTTCTGGTTGAAATAGCACCCTTCTTTGTTTGTGGTTTTATGAATTACCATACATTTTTATCAAATTTTTTGTAGTCATCTAAAGAGTTACTGATCCACTGCAATAATTCTAAAGTAGTTCCTGTTGTAACATGCTTGGATGTTTTTACTGTGAAGCGGATTTTGTTATGTCCTGCTCCGCCATAATAACAAAGAGTGATTCATTGCTCTGTTATTTCATGACAAAATGGGATGGTCTACGATCAGTGTGTGCAGGAAAGGAAGAGTGTGGCAGCTCCCTAATTTAGTGATAGTACAATACAGTATTCTTTCAAGCAAAATGTAGCGCTGTATTATAATTTAGTGTAGAAGAAAGAGGAAGGTTCCCAAATTGGTTAATATTAGTGATAACATAGCATGATCAGTTATCGTGTTTCCCTCGTATTGCTGCTATCATTTTCCAAATTTACCAATCTCTAAGTTGAAAATGATAAGTAAGCACTGTACTCAAATAAAGACACTAAACAGTGTACGTAAGTATCACTGTTCATCGTACTCTATAATAACTATGTAAGAAACTGCGTACCTCATTCGTACACCAGTTGGCCTCATAACGCAAGTCTTATTTATCACACCAAATTTGCATTGTAACTGTGGTAAACTTGATTACCATTTCCGTTGCAGGGATACTTCACAAATTCATCTCTATACTACGGCTACTACTTCAGTTTACGCAACGGTACTCACAGCCCTCAAAGCAGTTACTCTGTACCAAAGGCGTACTTCATCACTGCGCTGCTCTCATACTTTGTTACTTTCGTCTTCATTTCAGTTGGGTAGGTAAAGTAAGTATTTAAATTTCTGCTTTTAATCTCTTACAGTAGTTCCTTGTAGATTACTGCTGCTGAATGTATCCTTGTTTTTGTATTAACAATGCAAGACGCATGATTTATGATTTTAATTTGAGTCTTACTCAAGGTTGCTTCTTTAAAATCGGTAATAGTTATTTTTTATTATTCTTACTTGATGTTTAGTGCTAGTCATGTCGTCATTTGTTTGTTTGCGTCAAATGTTAGATATTTTTTAGTTTTACTATAGATAATTTTGCAATTTATAAAATACTTATTTATGTCTGTAAGTATGAATATATTTGTAAAATATACCAAACCATTTCAATACGCTATGCATTTAGTTGTATGACTTCAATATCCAATCTTGTTTGGCTAAATTATGTCACATAAACAATGTTTTCTAAACATACCCTCTTTAACACCAGCTCTTAAATTAGTGTACTTTGTAACCAACAAGTGATATAAATAATATAAAACATATATTTTCACTGTCTTATTTCGATGTACAAGTTCTAAGCAATAAATGATAACACGTATACAAGTGATCATGATAAAATAGCCAGGAAATTTGAATACATTCTTTTCACAAATTATAGATACCTCTTTTTAATATTTTCTTTAAATTTTAATTTTGTTTCACCAAAATTTGCTCCTCTAAATCTACGCTCTATGCATATGCTCTATGGTAAATATAGCTCTGATCATAGCCATACTGAAAGTGGTAACTTCATTCTATTTAGCATTTAACATGTCACTAATATAAATAGCCTCGATCAATGAAGGTAAGGAATTAAAGGGTAGTTAACTTAGATGATCTTGTTTTGTAACTATTGGACTTAAGGTTGAGGTAAAACGCATATGCATGAACTGTTGTTCTACTGCAGTGAAACTGCGTGTCTAAGGTAGCTAGTTGCATGGATCCACATATTTTCCATTTGATAAAATGTCTTCCGTTTACTTGTTTTCAACTTGATTACTAAATCAATATCCATTATTGTAAACTATGATAATAATGAATAAACAGAGGCTTAAGATTTATGTATATACAACAGAGTTTTTGTGAATCCAATAGACTTTAAGAGCCTTAAAAGTATATATTTGTAACTATCATAAGAGTAAAATATTACAGTATATTGAAAAGTATCAGTTATGGAGAAATGATTATATCACTAAACAGTCTGTACTAGCAATAGACTACATTTTGTAGTCAAGAGAATATTTTTACCAATAATACTACGACATATAAAATATTACAATGTGTAGTTTTTCTCTAAGGAAACTTAATATTCTATTTTTTTCTATTATGTAGCATTGAATCATAATATTTATGAGAGTAAATTGAAATATATTTTTATATACCCAAGTAAAGTTTTAAAACAATGCAAAAGGGCAAAATTATACATTGAGTTACTTTTCATATTATAGATTGATACTTTGTTTAGGATGGCTAGCTCATATCGGAAAAGCTTCATTGAGACCTCTGGAGGAATCAAGAATGTGTATGCACACAAGGTGTTTTGTGGTTGGGACTTCAGTATTGCCACAGAGAGGGCAGCAAAACTCAAGTCCGACAGTCTGGCTAGAGAGTTAAAGGTATAGCATATTCCTCTGCCACCGTAGTCTTTAGTGTTTAATTCATATTATATAACCAATAGCATGATTATTCTCTACTAACATAGATTTGAGGTGTTGATCATTTGAAAGCTTTTATTCTGTAGTTTAATTACGAATATTATTACAAAATATTGAATTATCAATATTTATATTGATTCTGTACTGTCATATTGTTTGGATTAGTTTTAATCCAGCAGGGTTTTTTTATTTATTTCTGAAGTTTTTGATAAATACAACGATTACAATCATTTAACAGAATACATTTGATAGTTTGGGTCGAGGCTAAGAGCACTGTGTTTACGCTGCTTTGTTATCTGGCTTGGCTCCTTGCCAAACTGTACTGCATAGTTTTGAGCATATTGTACATAAATTCTAAAGTTATTGAAACATTGTAATATGTAGATAATATTTGGAGATTTCCAATGTTTTGAGTGTTGGAGAAACAAACGCAACGTTTTGACAGGTATAACAAACTCCTGCCGTCTTCAGGTGTACTTACTAACTTAGTCTACATCTAAATAAATTTTATTTTTTTATTTTTTTTTCCTTAACCCATACTAAATGAGTAAAAACAATACTACATGCTAGTTACTAAAGATTACTTTTGAAAGTCAAAAGTTAAAAAAAAACTATCAAACATAACATAATTATACAAAATATCATACATAATATGAAATACAAAAGAAATGCAAAATATGAAATAAGTCAACAAAACACTGGGCAAGTTATTAAATAAACCAAATACTCAATGACATACAAAAATAAATGCCAAATATGACAAAATCAACAGAGCATACATCAGGTTATTAAACAGACAAAATATTCAATGAGACACGAAATAAATGCAAAAATATGAAAAAATTCAACAAAAAGAGCAGGTTATTAAATAGACAAAATATTCTACTTATGCAACCAGCTTCCAATTCCACTGAGGCGGGGGAAGGAGTCCTCGCACCACTACACTCACGAGATCAACTCACCACAGCCGTCAAAGACGAACTGAATCCTTTCGGTAAGCCAATTCGTGGCGAGTGGTGGGGGAGGTAGCCCCCTCCAAATGATGCTGAGGTGGGCTATGTAAGGTGATTGGGGGTAGGGGTGTTGTAATCGTCCCTGTGTTTTTGAATAATTCTGTTGTATTTTAAAGTATGATTTTGTTTAATATTTCCTCATGACGAGCCTCCAAACTAGTATTCCGGGGGACAAGGTAAAAAACTGCCTCCAAGAGGATCTAGGGCAAGAGGCACGAGCATCAGGGCGGGAGCCTGATGGATGTTGGTGTGTAAAATGTTCATGTTTTGTGTCCTACATTTATTGTTGTCAGTGTTCCGGGACGTGTTTCCAAGCTAGAATCCCTGGGACAAGGCAAATGATGCTTCCTCCTAGTGGACCTAGGGGCACCGGCGCCTCATGTCCTCACAAGTACACCTCACCCAATGAAACTGAGACGCTGGTGCCCCTAGGTCCGCTATGAGGGAGCATCATTTGCCTTGTACCCCGGAACACTAGCTTGGAGGCTCGTCATGAGGAAACATCAAACAAAATCATACTTTCAAACACAACAAAATTGTTCAAGAACACAGGGACGATTACAACACCCCCTCCCCCCAACCACCTTGCACAGCCCACCTAGGAATCGCTGTAGGGAGCTACCTCCCACCACTCGTCACAGATCGGCTTACCACAAGGATTCGGTTCGTCTTTGACGGCTGTGGTGAGTTGATCTTGTGAGTGTAGGGGTGTGAGGACTCCTTCCCTCGCCTCAGTTGAATTGGAAGCTGGTTGGATAAGTTGAATATTTTGTCTATTTAATAACCTGCTCTATGTTTTGTTGAAATTTTTCATATTTTTGCATTTATTTCGTGTCTCATTGAATATTTTGTCTGTTTAATAACCTGATCTAAGCTCTGTTGATTTTGTCATATTTTGCATTTATTTTTGTATGTCATTGAGTATTTGGTCTGTTTAACAACGTGCTCAGTGTTTTGTTGACTGATTTTGCATTTCTTTTGTATTTCATATTGTGTATTATAGTTTGTATCATTATGTTATGTGTGATAGTTTTTTTAAGAACTTTTGACTTTCAACAGTAATGTTTAGTATCTACAATGTAGTATTAAGTCTTTTCTTATTTAGTGTGGGTTAAGGAAAAATACAGTTTTTTTAGATGTAGTCTAAGTTAGTAAGTACACCTGAAGGCGACAGGAGTTTGTTATATGTGTCGAAACGTTGTGTTTGTTTATTAAACACTCAAAGCATTGGAAATCTCCAAATATTATCTACATATCATGAACAATCCAATACTAATAAATAGCTTTCAAACAACAGCTTGTTTGAAAGCTATTTATTACTTGTTGTGTTTTGTAATTTAGCACTTAGAACATTTAGGGCTTGTTAGTTAAAATTACAAATTCTTACAGTTTGTAATGCTTTTTGTACTTTCCTCTGATGTAGGCAAGAAAATTTGTGGCACCAAAAAGAGTGATTACTATATATTTGATGTTGTTTATGAAGATTATCATTTTTGGAACAATTAATACAATTTAAACATCGAGTTAGTTGTTCTGTCGCCTCTCTTCTCTCTTCTTTATGCCTAATCTTCTTTCTTCCTTTTAGCTAGAGAAGGAGCAAATGCAGGTCGTTAAAAGAAACGGCAGTCTGGGCGTAAATGATTTTCTTTCAATTTTTTTACTACACAAGGAATTAACTTTTAGACAATATTACAAAGAAAGACTAATTTATACATTTTGAATTAGAAGTTAGACTAATTGGTTGAAGAATGGAGGCATCCGGTAACGCAACCGTAAGTTACGCGCCTACCTACTGAATGCCTATGCTACTGCATTTTCGGCACTTTACAAGTGTCCCCCTCCACTCTGCATGGCAGCCGGTAAGTGCTGCCATCTGTGTATTGCCGTAAGGCTCAACTTAGGATTAACCAAGGAATGTAGGCCGTTCTCCTCACGCTGGATGTTTTAGCTGACATGTCGTCAGCGGTTTATGTGTTTACTGCATATCAATGCTACCAGACCTCTCCAACTACTATGCGTAGTTATTAACTTGTAGAAATATTGTAACACCACTGGTGAAGTACCATGTTGTTCTATAATGAAAGATTCATAAAATATTGTGGCTGGCTGTTGAATAAAAGAATCCTTAGTTCTTACATAAGTCCTAATATTAGTTCATTTTTATTAAATAACTAGCTGACCCGGCGAACTTCGTATCGCCTAAGTTATAGGTTTCCCCTAAGACAGACCGATGGAAAGAACATCATGTTGTATGTGTATTGAATTTATTAAACATTAGTCGTTGTTAATTTAGTTGTAGTGAATATTTTGGTAGTCAAAAAGATAGAGTAAGTGTTTGGGGATGTTGATTTATGATTGAAAGGTAATTTAGCAAATTTAATCATGCCGAACTGTACAAAATAATAAAATATCAAAATATAATTTTCAAATAATAATTGCAATTCAAATAATTATCAAAATTTAATATAAACAACAAATTAAGACAATGAAAAATAAACATTATCAGTTTCTTAGTGCAATGGAGTGTACGATATTTTTAGTGAGTCCATCTTTAGCAAAAACAAACAAACTGGATGGTTTGCCCACTCGAGAACACGCCACGTATAATTGGCCGTGTGAAAAACACGGTGTGGCCAAATCTAATCCACAAACCGACAATGTTTGCCCTTGGGACTTATTGATTGTCATTGAAAATGCCAATTTGATTGGAAATTGAACCCGTTTGAATTCAATTGGCACATCTGTTGGAATAATAGGGATTCGTGGCAGTAATACATCTTCCCCTTGGAACTTGCCATTCAAAATGGTGGCTTCGGCAACATTTTTCATTAATGTTTTAATAACTAATCTTGTGCCATTACACAGCTTTGGTGGGTTCAAATTGCGAAGCAAAATAACTGGAGATCCAACCTTTAGTTGTAAAAGGTGCGGTGGTATGCCTGGCAAATCTAATGAGTTCAAAAATTCGGAGGGATAATTTACAGCTTCGTTGGCATCGCAAACAGTATCAATAGATTTGTATGACACCAAATCCCCTGGCAACAACTGTTGTATGTTGAAATTCATATCGTTAACGTCCACATTTTTAGATGCCAGAATTGCTCTTTCTGCTAGCCACTCATGGTTCATGTATTGTGTTTGTATATTGGGAAATATATTTTCAATTAGAGCAATTTGTGAATTAACGACGGTGCAGAAATTGGCCGGCAATTTAATGAATTGAGTATTTTCATGTAGATCTACTTTTCCATTGCCAATATCTAGCAGTTGTTTTGAGAAGTTTTCAGCGGATGGATCTTGAAGCAGTAATACGCGCATATTTACTTTCAGATGTAATATTTCAACATTACGCCACAGTGTTGATGATTTCAAGCAAGCATTAATCTCATCAGCGTATGTTGAACGTGGAATTACGGGAAGTGTTTGTCTGAAATCACCTGACAGGAGTAACAGAGTGCCTCCAAATAGTTTGTCGTTGTTTTTTATGTCTTTTAAAGTTCTGTTTAACGCCTCAAGTGAGTGTTTATGTGCCATAGTGCACTCATCCCAGATAATAATTTTACAATGTTTTAATACTGTGGACATTGATGATTGTTTTTTTATGTTGCACACTGCGTCTGGATTGTTTTGAATATTTAATGGCAGCTTAAATGCTGAATGAGCTGTTCTGCCTCCATCCAATAACGTAGCTGCAATGCCAGATGAAGCTACGGCCAATGCAATACCATTAGTTGATCGTACTTTGGAGAGAATTAGTGAAATTAAGAATGTTTTTCCAGTCCCACCTGGAGCATCCAAAAAAAAGAATCCACCTTGTTCTGCCGAAACTGCTGTCATAATACGGTCGTAAATGCTTCTTTGTTCTTGATTAAGTAGTGGGACATTGAGATTAACAATCGCTTCCATCTCTCTAGTATTGTATTGTAGTTCACGATTCATCTCATTGTTCATTAAATCATGTGCACATCGATTTGGCGAATGCATACCGAAATGGCTGAGTGGTAAATTGGAAATCACAAAGCAAAGATCCTCGATAGCAATAAGTGCTTCATTGTACATAGCGTCACTGAATTGTATTGTTAGATCGTTGTACCGTGTACGATGCCGATGCAATATATCTTCAGTCATTGAATCTTTGTGATAATCCCACAACGTTTCAGCTCGGGCTGGGAAACATGTAGTCAACACTATAGCAAATAGTAGCCGAATTTGTATTGCTGTACAGTTCAATGCTGCTGCCGTAAGCATATAGTCCCACTGGTTGTCATCTTCCAGCAAGCCTAGCGCAAGACATGCATCTTTATAAGTTGCACACTGTTGTCCATTAATTGTACGTATATCTTGAAATGATAATGGGCCGGTTACATTAACCAACAATAGTCGCAAATAAAAACACTCAGTCTGCCTTGGATTGACTGTAAATACTCGCCCCAAGGTGTTTGATTTGAATAAACCGGGGTATCCATCAACTGGGGTGCCTTGCTTGCGGGGTATCCATGTTTTTGTTTGATTCCATGTGAAATAGTGTGGTACTTCTGAATAGAGTAGTGTTCTTGCAAAAGCACCAATAGCATCAGCACGATTACACAATAGAAAAAACTCTGTGAGAGTAGTTTTCGGTGGATTCATTGCACGATCGATCGCTGTTTCGTTTGTGAAAAATACACGCTGGCCGTTTTCAAGATGGACGGCTAAATGAATGACTGCTGGATCCCTTTCATGAATTTGGAAACCAAAGATATGCCAAACAGCTTCATTAGAGCTGATATACCGGCCAATTTGGTAGAGAGTTATTTCATCAGTGTTATTTACTGGAGGAGCAGTCGCATTGGTATTTTCAATACTAAACACAGCCATATCACTTCCTTTATTTACATACTTGCAAATGTATTTTATGCTCTTTACCGAACTGCAGAACTCAACATTAATATGAGCATTGTATGTTTTACACAGCAGAAGTGAATATGGGACCACCCAACGATTGTCAATGTCAATTTCTGCTCTGTTCACATATTTTGAAAATGATTGCCCTCCATTTTCAGTATTTCTTCGACGATATAATGGATATCCGTCGACATTTGTAATTGTCTCGTTATTGAAATTTTTTGGAAAACTCTTTATACATTTTCCATCAGCCATGCAAGGCGAAGAACGATTCAGGTCACCGCATGGGCCATGAATCATGTTAGTTGTCACAATATCAAACAGTAATTGATCTGTTGACCGATCTGGAATTTCTGCAGAAATTATACTATCTATTTCTTCAGGACGTATTTTGTCGATTAGCCAAACCAAAATGTGGGCATGAGGTAATCCTCGTTTCTGCCATTCTACCGAATACATCCAGCAACGTGTAGGGCCGAATATGTGTAACTTTGTAATGAAACTCATTAAAGACTTTAACTTTTGTTTAAAGACACGGGCTGTAATGTCATGACGATGTATTGCATTTTGTCCTGGCAATAATAAATTTGTAATCTCAGGCCATTTCGGATTACATGTAAAAGTTATAAATAAACATGGTCGTCCGTATTCGCGGACGAAAGTCATAACATCCTGGATATATTCTTGCATGTGACGTGGACTTCCTATATACGTTGATGGTAGAATGACGGAGTTACCAATTTCGGCTGTGTCGGCGTTGTTCACAATAGCGTCTCTCAAGTGAATATATTCTTCAGCACGCAGCTTCTTTTGATTAAATCGTAAGTATCGTAGTCGTTCGTTTTCTATTTTCACGTACATGTCGACCATGAATTGTTGGCAAAGTTCACGGCACCGTAGAATGACGTTGTCATGATCGCGTCTAATCATCAGATGATACGCATAAAAATCCTTCGAGCTAACTTTCTTGTTTGTTTCGGCTCCTGTAGCGGGATCTTTTTGTTTAATATCTATGTAATATCCGTCTTGTCCCTTATAAAACATTAGTGGATATTGTAGAGCGTCGTATGAACGGTGTGTATCAGCAATGAACTCAAGATTGTTATTTCTTTTGCGAATAACAATTTCACGCTTAGCTGTACGGTCGCCAACCATAATTCCAGCAACGTCGTCAACAACAGGTGCATTGAATCTACGAATGTGCTCTCCAGATGGTGTTTTATCAGGATTGATGATAATTGCGTGATTGTCGCTTTGCAATTTGTGCATGTGTGATTTAAACAATTTCAACAATTCATTGTGCTCATTCAATAAATCGTCCAGCTCGCCGAGAATACGTCTGGCAAATTGTGAATTAAGGTTATTGTATTTTAAACGTGCATCCACGCGATTGGCTAGCGCGCTTTCGGTGTCCTCGCCACCCATAAAGTAAATTTGTAAAAATTTATGTGGTTCATTTGGCATAGGAAGCAATGAGCCTACTTTGTGGTAAATTTGGCCTTTGATTTTGAACGTTGTATTAAATTGTTGACCATTTGCAGCATTATTGTTAACTATTTCTGTTGCTCCGAACGATGTCATTTGAAAACATGAATTGAATGTTCTAATTGATTTCAGGAACATGTTAGAATCAGGATGCGTACCATTAAGTAAACCTTTCAATGGTTCAGGTGGTGATTCAATTACTGGTAGTTGCACTTTACCTGTGGCGCAACACATCCCGGCTGGCTCATTTTTGAATTTAAGCGCCTTACAATTTGCACATTCATTGTCCATATCACCAATCGCCACTTTGGAATGATCAAAATATCTAACGTCGGGTTCATACTCAAATGCTAGACGACGGAATGTATGCGATATAAAAGCTCGATGCACTTGTTGTCGTCGTATGTCATTTTCTCTGCGTGCTTCAACTACGTATCGACGCGCTTGTCTTTGTTGTAGTCGTCTTTCTTCATTTCTTTCAGCGCGATCATCTTGTGACTGTGATGCGCGCAATTGCGACATGTTCACGCGCACAACTTCATTTTCCTGTTGAATTTGGACGTCTGTCCTTTGGGCTCTTAGATTTCGCCTTTGTATAGCTCCAGCCGTTCGACGGCCCAAATTTGACCCTCTTCGCCTTGCTGGCATTGTTCACTGTAAAAACACAGATTAAACTAAAATACTTAACTATAAATTTCAAAATTAGTGAACCACTAACTACATTACAAAACCTGAATAATAACTTCTTAGCAATATAATAACAGCTGTCTTTGTTTTGTTTATAAATATTAAATTACAAATAATAAAAACATGTGATTTAACTTGACATCCAAATGCTCTGTAGAGCCCAAACTCCGAGAATATAGTATTATATGCAGTGTGTTCGGAATTCGTCCGCCATATTGAAACGGATAAGAATTTCGAAACGGGAAATAGTTTACGTCCGATTCGCATACCTACAGAATTTACACACCAAATTTCATAACGATCGGTGAAGTCGTTCCGGAGGAGTTTGCAGACAAACACTGTGACACGAGAATTTTATATATTAGATTATTATTTTGTTTGATATTTATTATTTGAATTGGGGTTTACGGCCAAGCCGTCACAGTTCATAGTTTAAAAAGAACACTGTTGGGATATAGGAGTTGATGGAAGAAGATGTGAGGGCAGTGCTGCGGCAGTCAGACTGGCACCATGACTTGTGTGTCCAAGGAGTGCGTCTGCTGGTGTCGAGTCTGTTCCTGGCACTGTCTGCCGGCACTGGGTATCTGGTCTACGCTCTGCTGACTCACTCCTTCCTCGCCAAGCTCAACACAAAGGCTGGAGATGTCATTGAGATTGTGCTCAATGTAAGTATACGTCACTTAAGTCAACATTTTTATCTGCTAAAATTATATACGAGTATGATTTATCGGTAATTTTTAGGCATGTCATATGTATAATTCTAGATCTGCAACTCAAAGCATATACAAGTATGATCTCGATTATTGATTAAAATAAATTTGATGAACAAATGAAGTATTTGTTATGTTACAAGTAAGGACAACGTTTTCGTAGAAAGGGTATTAATTAATAGTCCAAATAATAAATGAACAGCTGAGAATAAGCATCTGTTCTGTTTCAAAATTTGTCTCTGTAGTTTGGAACCAAGTATCCCTAAATTATGAAGCCGGACTTAGGTTTCAACTTAATTATTTTCAACCTGAATTCAATTAATTATTAAAATGCTTTTGTACTAACTTTTTAGTAGGGGTGTGCGAGTACTCGAAACTTCAAGTATTTGATCGAGTATTTTACTACTCGAACTCGGCTCAAAGCTCCCGAAACTACTCGAAGTTCGATCGAGTAGTTGTATTTCACGAAATATCATATTTACATCTTAATTTAGTTTTAAGAGTAAAGAGTTTTATAAGTTATCAATAAAAAATGTTTGTGTTTAATTTTACTCTTAATCATAAGCGATCAGTTTGGTACGCGTAATTATGAACTAATCAATTCGCCTAAGATCTGGTAGTATACGACGACAGTCAAATGAACTAGTCGATGTAGTAAACGAGTTCGTTCATTATGATTTGAACTAGTTCAGTTCAAAGTGATCAACAGAGCTGGGAAGGTAGTGATCACACATGTTGGTTGTCGAGTCTACTAGTCTTGTAACCTAACCTAATATAGCATGAATAAAACAGAAGTGCTGATTAGTGTCTTTATGACCCAAGAAAGGGGACAAGAGATTTGGTTCACGATGCTCAAAAATACCTGTTACCAATACAAATCTAATAGTCTGTGCACCATGGAAATTACTCATATTCTCGATCATATCAATAATACCATCCAATCAAAAGGGTCCCGAGAACGGGTCACTTTACATCCCAAGAATCGAATTTCCATCTTTTCTAAGTGAAAGTTCATCTCGGTTGTAGTATACGTATGTGCAAGGAACCGTTCAGCTCCTTTTCGGAACTGAAATTATCATATATTTCTTGTGAATCGATTGAGGTTTATTTTGTTTTTTAATCTGAGCAGGGAATTGTCCAATGATTTGACGTAAGAAAATACCGTATCGTAATATATAAAATATGCTTATGGTGTTCTACACACACAACATTATTGATTTATTTTCCGTCAAATAAAAAATAGAGATATATATATATATATATTTATATATCCGTGGCGAACGTCTATTAATTATTCCGAAAACGCCTTAGATCGCCAAAACTGTGTGTAATACTTGAGCATACGATATTTTTTCCTGACAAATTGTTGAGTGGTTTTCTGACTAGGTTAGACAATAACACAGTTGAAGTGGTAAAGGTGGTAAAGTATGATAATTTTGATTCGTAAATTTACTGAACAGTCCCCTGTTCACATTGACGTCGATGTAAACTTTAAAACAATCACGAATCAACCCAAGTGAGGGAAAAACATGTTGGAAGACATGTTCTAAATAAAATACGACGAATGTAGAGATTCGGAAAATAATTGTCATTGAACCGAAACCTTATCAAACATCTCGTTTTTTATTCATAAGTTTAGCGTTTAGCTGCCCAAAATCTGGCACTTAGTTGATATTTCAGACTGCATCTCGTCGCCAATATCGGCTAGACCTATTATATTAGCCGACTACATCTATGGTTTTCATTCGATTACACCAGGTTTTCATGAATTTCTCATTATGACATAATTATTTATGTGTTGTTCAGTGTAGTTTCATGTATCGAAGTAGTTTCAAGTAGCACATATTTCATTACCGATCATAATTTAAAAACTAATTCATCCTAAGGGACTTTAAAATTTATTTTTAGTAAGCCTACTTAGTTATTATTATCAATTGATTGAACTACAGTCTTTGTCATCCAGATTTTGAAATTTGATTATATAATTCAGATTTATATTTATTTCTGGTTAGTTGTAACCTTGTTATTACTGAATTAAATACCCACAGAATACAGATCCACTCTTCTTGGGGTGTACACAATCAATTTTTTTTAGAGGAGGCAATTCTCAAAGTAAATGACCGCATTTGGCGATGATGCCTGAATTTTAGCATCAGTTTGGTTGGATGCAACTTTTGCCAACAAGCTTCACTACATTTTCGCGGTAGACTTTGAACTGAACCACCAGATAAACATATCGGTCGGCAGTGAAACAGTATAATTGGCTTGCATAGAAAATCTGATCTGTGATATGAGTGAACAGATTAAATGTTTATAATCCACGTTGTTTCAATTAATAATATACTTTCCTAATTTCTTACATAATATTAGTTCTGAAAAAAGGAAAAAGGTTAAACAAAACAATGCCACATAAAATGTAGGAAGGCAGGAAGTAACAAGTTTTATTTATCAAATGTTACAGTTACAAACAGCAAATCAAAATTATTGTGTTCAGTTTAGATGTATATATTTAGGAATCTGGCAAAACCTAACATAGGCTTAGGATGGGGTCTGCCTTTTACAGTTGTCTTGGGTGAACAGGAAATCCTCCTGTAAATAGTCGCTCGAAAATACTCGATACTCGAAAAAATGCCAACTACTCGACTCGACTCAAACTCAAAAATCACTACTCGCACACCCCTACTTTTTAGTGAGGAGAAATGTAATTAATATCTTTCAGCCAATCATAAAATTAATAAATATTTGCCATGTGCGCTACTCAAATTTTGCCAACTTTCACCTAATTCTTTCTGTACATTTTTAACGTAAAATTATTTTGAAATTTGGAGATTATAATGAAAAAAAAAGAATGTTAAAAAAGGAAATGGATTTACAAGCTTTTTTGTCCTCAAAACTTAACCTATGCTAACCTAGAACATAGCAAAACAATTTGGCAAGAAAAAAAATCAAGGTTTATTTTGTAGTGTTAAGAATGTTAAAAACTACAGTTAATTGCAATAAGACACACACTGGTCAGTATTGAACATTTGAATGCAATCATAAAGCCCTCTAAGGAAGGTGTTCATTACTAATTATTAAAAGAGCCAAAACATGTAATTTGTCAAAAAAAGCTTAAAGTATTCAAAATTATAGAATGAGATTTCATTTAAAATGGCTACCCCTCTCCTCAGTGGAGTTGGAAGCTGGTTGGATAAGTTGAATATTTTGTATATTTAATAACCTGCATATTTTGATTTATATTTTGTATAATTATGTTAGGTGTGATGTTTTGTTGAACAGTTTCATATTTTGCATTTCTTATGTATTTCTTATTTTGTTTTGTATTTTGTGTAATTATATTACGTGTGATACTTTATAAGAACACTTGACTTTCTTAACAGTCATCCGTTATATCTAAGCATGTAGTTTTCAGTATTTTCATGAATTACTATGGGTTAAGAAAAAAAATAATAGTTTTAGGAGTAGGCTAAGTTAGTAAGTACACCTGAAGACGACAGGAGTTTGTTATACTCGTCAAAACGTAGTGTTTGTTTCCTAAACACTTGAAGCATTGGAAATTTCCAAATATTGTCTACCAATCATGAACAATCCAATGCTAACAAATAACTTTCAAACAACTGTGCTGATATCACTTCAGGATATCAACACATCGGTCTGTTGAGTGTCCAGAAAACAATTAACTCCAACCGTGACGGTGATTGGCTGTGCGGGGCACGTGACCTCCCACTCGCATGAATATTTGGAAAAACAGGAATGATTTTTTTGGCTGAGTTATTGTGAGAGAAGGTTGTTCAGTTTAGTTTGTCAAATTTTACGTGTGGGTAGTAGGTAAGGTAGGAGGTCATAGAAGGAATTTGGGAACCGTATAGCTACTGGAAATTACTTGAAATTTCATTCAATTAGTAAATACACCCTTCTTCTAAATTGAAATAATAAAACAATATTGCTGCTTGGTTATTAAAAAACGGCCGACGCCAATCTCCCGTTGTAGACAAATCAATAAAAAGGAATGGAGGCTAAGACACAGCATAGTTCGAAGGGTTAGTTTAAGTACGTATGTTTGTGTGCGAGAGGTACCTCGACATAATTTTGTAAGTAAAAAGGCTTTTAATACCTTGTCAGTAAGTCGTTGAATACATGATAAGTGTGCTCTAAAGCCTGTTGTAATTTGCATGAATTAATTGTAGTTTTTGGAATTGAGTATTGAAATGGTTATGATAGTTTCCAAACAACAGATTTTCATTCGTTTTAAAATAACTATAGCATCAAATAATAAATTGCAATCATTTATTAAAATAAAGGAAATTAAATTATTCTGTTTTTTAAATTTAAGTATTTTTTCACACTTTTTAAAAATGAATATTTTTTCACAAATAGATTAAGCATAATATAAAAATAAATTAAGTCTGTTTCCCTCCTCCAAATATTGCATTCTTGGAATAATTTTTGCATTTTATGTCTAAAATATATGATTAATTTATTTCTCAGGTCATTGATACATGGTCAATCAATTGTCTATTTAGTTACAAGGAAGTAATCTTATTACAAGTCCAACTATCCGTTTTAAAGTTCCACTGTTAATCACAAGCTGAGATATAATAATTAGTATCTTAAACGTACCACCCATTGAAAAAGAATATAGTTTTATTAAAATACCAATCGCTTTATCTAATAAGTTAAATTCTGTTCTTTTAACAACATTGCTCTGTAGATATATATATATTTTGTTAAGTCTGGCATATTTTTCTATCTTAAAATCCAAGCTTACCGAGAAGAATATTTTTACTTGCAGTGAAGCTAACACCCTATTATTTAAGCTCAACGAGCCTGTGAAAGTATGTTATTATAAATAACGTTTGGGAAACTGTTAACTGTAGGCCTACTGGACTCAATTAATTCTCAGCCTAATAATACAATACTAATTAAGTACTGTATTATCAGGAGTGAGTGGGAGTGCAAGTGATATCCTAGCTGAAGGTTTTTTTTTACTGCCGGCCCTTTCTTTAATTAGTTGAACAGAGCCGTTGAAATTTCTTTAGTTGAAATTTAAAGAAAATCGCTGTTCTTTAACCGTTGTACATATTTATTTAGTGATTGGGTAGTAATTTTTTCATTTTAAATTAGTATTTATTTTTTACGTCTGGTAATTTGTACAGGTAGCCTATGGATGGACAGTTCATTGAGATTAGAATTAGGCATTGCAATCCGCATGTGACTTGTACTTATTTATTAATTTATTTGGCATATATACCTGCTACTCCACGGTTGTGTTCCTTTCATCTACCGTTATATTTTCTTTCTATTCATTGTTATCTACTCATTTGTTTTATTATTGATAGTATTTATTTAATGTTAAGAGTTGGTGTTATATTACAGGGTATTTATTTTGCTAGGAAAACAGCCCTAATAACCACAGCTAACCATTCTCCTTCTCCTTTGAGATTTAACTGTTATTCGATACATATATTGCTAAATTAAACTTTAATTGCATACTTGTTGGGAATATTAATATGAAAAAATAAATATTTTTTTCAATAAATCGACATAATTTAAAATCAGTTTAGTTTTTCACCACCCTCACTCTGGTGGGTCCATGATACGGGCAATAAAGATTCTTAGGACCTCTGGGGGTTTATTAATCATCACTCTGGTTAGTTGAGGGGCTCTGAGCCAGTTGTTTACATCCTTACCAGGGGTGGGCCCAGCCTGGTAAATCTTGAGCACGTTCTCGGCATACATCAACTATTCCTAGGGTGGAGGGGACCATTTATTTGGTTTCCTGTACAGGAAAAAATAATTAATTAGATTCTATATGTATTGGGGAGGATTCTTTTTCTGTAGACTACTGTCTGATATTGATTGTGGGTAGAGAGGAATCAAGAATGTCCAGAATTAGGATTTTCTGCGAAAGGATTATAAAAGATCAATTGTAGGTACTGTAGAACCAACAAATCTGGACAAAGGAAGGGGACAGTCTGTTTGGATTCTTTAAAGTTCGGATTATCTGAAAATTAGTGTTAATTCAAAGCATTCCTACACTCTTAGCACAGTTTAGCACAGTTTCTATGTTTACCGATAGACTAGGATGATATAGTGCGGCTAGGGTAACTGAGCCATTCCTGGAATAATGAGAGTCTTGACCTTAAGTTGCTACAACTATCTTTCACTATCTCTCTTGTTTCAGATTAATGTTACTGATGTACAGCCAGTGCCATTGTCTGACTCGCTAACCTGCTGTGCAGTTCAGTACACTTTTCATTCAGTGTATTTCTGTCAAGTGTTACAGTGTTCAATACTATAGTTACTGTGTTATTTTAATATTGCAGTACTTTATTGAGTAGTGTTTGATTAGTTTTTTATTTTACTCTGCACTGTTGTTTGGTTTTTGATAGGCCTATGCAACTGTTTTTGCATAGGAGTTAATTAATCCTATATTATTCAATTTTCCGGTTATACTGTACACTGTATAATCAACATGTTTTCAAGTTTTTCTTTGATTTTTTATTTAGTTTATTTCCAGTTTACGTTGTTTTGGATTTCCCTATTGTTCAGCTTGTGTGTTTTTTTTTACTATATCTGTTTATACAATGATTATTTACTGTCTGTTACTCTGGTTGTGTGTGCAGGAGGAGGCACCGGCGGTAAGCAGAGCTGGGGAGTCTATCGCCATCTCTATGGTCATCACATCTATTCTGATACTGCTGCCAATGCTCTTCTCTTACCTTGTCAGGTAGGCAATGACTGATTGTTGGCATAATTTATTTTGAAGAAATATTTACTCGATAGACCAATTTATAATTTTAATGAGCTCTACATGCTTAATAAATTTTAATACCTTAGATTACCTATTTTTATATTATAATTAATTTATTTTAAGTGTAAACAATATTTTGTTGATGCATATTATACAGTTAGTTTACGTTATTTTGTCTCTGTTCTTGTAACATGTTAAAGAAATGAATAAAGATTATCATCATTTGATTGATTTTAAACCAAAACTACAATAGTTATGTTTGAACAAGGAATAAAAAATATCACCTCGGTATTTTTATTGTTTTTGGAATTGGCTGTAAATTAATAGAAAATGTTGTTAGAATTATGTAAGTACTGTATAATTAATTGACTCCAAACTATTTCTGATTGTAGATTTGAGGAGTACCATGGGCCGCGAATCTCGCTGTATGTGACGATGGTACGGACCTTCTTGCTGGAGCTGATCATGGTGGCTGTCCTCGTGGTCTTCTGGCTTCAGAGAGAAAATCCTCATCTGGTCAGTATTTTTTGGGAGAATGAAAGGTATCCTGTGTTTTCATATAGTATTATTGACTATAGAAACAAGAACACTGTCCACTCATTTGGTTCCCATGAAGCTGGTCTTCCTCGTCTGTGAATTTAGTTCATGTTCGATTTTCACAGGTAGCGCCAGCAGTCTGCCTCTCTGTATCTTTCTTCGTCCTTCTCTCTGTCTCTCTACAGCACAAGCTGATGTGACTAATAGCTGAGCCAGTAGTATGCCACACAGTTGTTCGAGTGCTTATTTGAAACCAATCACGATAAGTTAATATGTATAGGTTATTTTAAGTTAATTTTGTATTGATTGTTGATATAATACTAAGTTACATGGCTCTGAGACACTGCACTTTTGAGAATTACGTAGGCTCATGTGCCAGTTACCTGTTACCATTTATTAAATTATTAAATACTAGCTGACAACAAGTAATGCAATATAAATATATGTTATATACTAAATTCTATTTGTAACTGATATTACGAGATAAAATGCCAAGAAGTGTTCAAAGTAGAAAATATTTCTGTATGATTTCAGTGCTGGGAGACTGCACTAGGTCAAGAGGTTTACAGGCTTGTGATGACTGACCTACTGCTGGCGGTGGGCGCCATGACCTTGGCCGAGACTGTGCGCAGTTGGCTTCGTAGACACGTGTGGCCCAGCCTCTCAGCTCCAGGCTTCGACATATCTCGCAACACACTCAACCTCATACATAATCAGACTCTCTTCTGGGTTGGCTTCTTCTTCAGCCCACTCCTGCCGATGGTTATGGTGGTGAAGATGTTCCTGACTTTTTACATAAAAAAGGTTATTGACAAAAATCAATTAATATTCAATCCATGCTTTATGTAACACATGTAACAAGCATTATTCTGTGGTAGTTGGGTGTAGTGGACATTTCATAACATAAGTGCAGGCTGTTACAATCAGATAGACCAGGACAGACTTTATGGTGCCGACCAAACCACAGAAGTCATTTTAGAGCTTTCGTTCAAAAGGTCAAATGACACAAACTTCTTATCTACGTGGCGAGTTAAGAAATATGCCAATTAGGTAGTTAGTTCTTTAATACACAATCTGGCCAGTGATTCTTTTCGGTCTGGTATTTTTCCAACTGCATTAAAACATTCAAAACAAGGACTGATTAAATAAAAATGATCAATTTTTAATATGTAACCATCATACAATAGATGATTTGCAATTTAAATGAAAGTTTCAATGTAAGAACAAAAATCAATTAATATTCAATCCATGCTTTATGTAACACGTGTAACAAGCATTATTCTGTGGTAGTTGGGTGTAGTGGACATTTCATAACATAAGTGCAGGCTGTTACAATCAGATAGACCAGGACAGACTTTATGGTGCCGACCAAACCACAGAAGTCATTTTAGAGCTTTCGTTCAAAAGGTCAAATGACACAAACTTCTTATCTACGTGGCGAGTTATAAAACTATATAGATGATAGTCTAACAAGTTGATTATTTTTGTAGTTTGGAGTTCTACATAACTGCGAGCCTTCGTCAAGATCTTGGCGAGCCACGCAAACAGAGACGTTGTTTCTTGTTTTCACCTTCATCGCCCTGTTTGGTGTTTTGGTCACCTACGGTTACATAATTACCAGGTACGGGGTCAACTTTTATATACGTGTTAGTTTAGAAAGACTGATATGAGGCGTGTTTTTAAAGTAAGTACCGTTTTGGAATCCCACCGCTGTAGCGCTGCGATCGGCGTTCAGCGCATGCGTGCTGGGTACTACTACTATTAGTGAGCTACAGCCGCCGTTACGGATTCAATCGACTGTATTTAAGGTCACTTATGACTATTTAAAATTCCTCCTCCGATTAAAAATTCCGCCGACTGTGAATTATGCGCTGTGTACATTTTCATAAGGCTAAGGCTGTAGAAGCAGCTGATACTCATCGTGAGTCTATTACAGTGACAATAAATTTGGTTTTAAAATTCATAACCATCATGATTCTAATGGTCTAGGAATGTGAGAGAACTGGTTAAACATTTTTTGTGTGATTCTCATTAAACGTTTGTTTTTGTGATTCTCCGTCTGCATTTTGGGAACCTACCGTAAGCATAACGTTCTGTACTTCAAACGGTATGTCACAATTTCAATAATCACACTTCTTGACACTTGAAGACACACTACATAATGATGCATTTGTAAAGCGTCTGTTTTCTCTGACTTTTTTCATCAACCTTATGCAGCAAGTAATGAGTGAAGGTTTCCGACTTCGTTCATCATCATGCACATCCCTTAAAAGCTCTCATCCATTTCCATACCATCCCATCACTCATTCTGTTTTCTCAATAAACTTCACAGATCTCTCGATGAATGTCAGCTACTGTCATGCCTTTATCGTTACGAAAACTTATCACAACAAGTACTTTACAGTTGGCGGCATTTTTAATCAGACGAGGAATTTTAAACAGTCATAAGCGACCTTAAACACAGTCAAATGGGCAGGCCCGACCAGAGGGGGGGGGGCAGGGGGGGCAAAATCCCCGGGGCCCGTGGCCCAAGGGGGCCCGGGCCCGGCCGCGATTTTTTTTTTTTTTTAGGATATTCCAAAAATCCTTTATTAAAATATTTTACAACTGATTGAATTCACTTGCGGTTTTAATTATGAAATTATTGTAAGGAATATTATGCATTTGGAAAAGGCAATATGCAAGAAATTATTTCTTTGCATAAGTTACAAAATTAATAAAAATATATCGGGAATACATTGCGCGTGGGAGCGGGAGCGGGCGCGCCACCTGATCGGAAGCTCGCTGAGAAGAAAGAAAAGATTCCTGAGCACCAAAACAGCCTTAGCCATAAAGAATGTTACTTAAAATGGAAAGATCTGGAATTAAATCTTAACAAAGGAGGTACTATATTTGGTAGCATTGAAAAACAATTGCAGAATGAAATCACTACCTGGAAACAGATCTTACACAGACTCCTTCACGTAACTTTATTTTTAAGTGAGCGAGGTCTCTCTTTTAGAGGGGAAACTCAAAAGGTGGGTCATGCAAACTACGGCAATTTTTTAGGTGTGCTAGAACTTTTAGGTCATTATGACTCTATTTTAGTGAAGCATCTAGATCAGGTTAAGCAATCTCAAGAATCGTATAAGAGAATGCAAGTGCATTATTTGTCTTGGAGAACTCAAAACGAAATCATAGCAAGTTGTGCTTGATTATGTAAGGAAAGTTATTGTGGGTGAACTCAAGCGATCTAAATACTATTCTATTATGGTTGACGCTACACCAGACTCAAGTCATGTAGAACAGACCTCTTTTGTATTTAGATACGTTATTTTCAAAGAAGACGTAAAAGAATATGAATTCCATGAACGATTTTTGGAGTTTTCCGACTGCAATGAAAAAACTGGAGAAGAAATCGCAAATCTAATCAAAGAAGTTCTTAAAAAATATGACATATCCTTAGATGACTGTAGAGGACAAGGATTCGATAATGGCAGTAATATGAGTGGCAAGTATAAGGGTGTTCAGGCTGATATTTTAAAATTAAACTCCCTGGCTGTGTACTCACCCTGTGGATGCCACAGTTTGAACTTATGTGGAGTATGCACTGCTGAGAGTTGTACTGAAGCTTATGGTATCGAACTGGAACTCCCCACTTCCCGTGCAAGAAAGAGGAAGACTTTTCACGATGAAACAGCTACAGAAGATGTAATGTTAATTTTATCCCCGGAAGAACGCTTCAAAACAGAAGTTTTTTACACAATAATTGATGTTTTGGTGGCCAACCTGAAAACGAGGTTCACAGCAATGAAATTTTCATTTTTATGGAAGTATAACGAAATGGACGAGAAGACGATCACAGAAAGTTGTGTCCCCAATGTGTGCATTGCTCTTCGCATATTCTGTTGCCTACCAGTATCCGTTGCTCAGGCCGAGAGATCATTTAGTGTTTTGAGCCGAATTTAAAATTGTTTAAGATCTACTATGGGTCAACAACGATTATCTGATTTGGTACTGTTAAGCATAGTGTCAAAACTTGCAAAAACTCTTGATTTCGACTACGTAAACCAAAACTTTGCGGATATGAAAGCAAGAAAAGTTATGTTGTAACTAACATTTCTATTGTAAATAATTAAAAGCTATGTTTAATTGTTAAAAAACTGTTTTAATGTTCTTCCTTCCTGTGTCAATAATATGAGTGTTCACTATTGCAAATCCCAGTTTATGAGTTAGCAGATTTTCGGGAATTTTCGTTCAACTAGGTTTGGGGGGGGGGGCCCGGTCGGGTCTCATCCCCGGGGCCCGGCCTGGCTCTGGGCGGCCCTGCAAATGGGTCCGTAACGGCGGCTGTGGCTTGCCAAAATATAGTAGTATCTTCACGCATGCTCTGGACGCCGACTGCAGCGCTACAGAGACGGGATTCCAAAACGGTACTTGCTTTAAAAACACACCTCGTAGATTACATTTAAAACTTTAAAAAACCTTTTATCATATACGGTTCTCCAAATAAAATTATAATTTACTAACTTTTAAGACCAATCAATTTATGATATAAAATCAATGAACAAAAGATTTATTTAGTTACTAGTTGAAGATAAAAAGGATGTTAAAATAAAAGACTTATTTAGCTTTGAACATCATAGTTAAATTTGTAAAAAAATGTACTGCCCATAGGCAAAATAGGTTTGTAATAAAATATTTGGAAATTATTTTCAATTGAACATAGCCTTAAATTCAATTTGAGGGCATAAGAGATCTGACAAAATAAAATTGTTCACACCTGTTAAATGAACCACTGAAAGTATATAAAGTAGGAATGTTAATGTACTCCCTGCAAGTACAGTAAAAATATCTCAAAACATAGAATTAATTGAACCTTTGAAAATAATAAAAAAATAAAAACTAAAACAATGTAAAATAAAAAACTTATATTCAATCATTTTCACTACACTATGGGTCTTGTGTGAGTGATTTGCTATGTATACACAAATATGAACACTAATGAAATCTGTTTTCAATTGAAATAAGTATTTCATTTAAAATATATAATTTCAAATGAAATAGCAGAATAAAAATTATTTAATGTTTTCTAAGACCACCAGTTGAATTCATGCTTATAGATGACAACAACAAAAACACAACCACTTGTAAACAAGCAGGAAGGATTTTGAAGGTGTGTATACAGAAAGCTGGAGAAGTGAGACAGTCCCTCCACACAAATGACATTATTGAAAAAATTAAGTAATTTCTAAATTGTAACAGGTATCCGAATACAAACTCTCATATGTTAACGTTGCAAAGAAAAGAAATGTGAAAATTTAAACTTTTTTGGAGAAAGCATACTAACATAAATACACTAATGAAGAGTTAAATTTGTTTAATTTATTCAGCCACTATGAAACAATAAATTAGCCTTTGTGATATGTCTAGGGTGAACACATCAATCTGCGGACCATTCCAGGGGAAGACGTACATGTATGAGAAAATTTTGGAAGACGCATTCCAAGTAGAGGAGGGCAAGGAGTTTTGGCACTTCCTCATGTTTCTCACCAAGCCTGGAGTTGTAGCAGGTGTCCTGCTGACGATGTGGTACTTTGTCTCATTACCATTGTTACTATACATATCAAGTACATTTAACTAGACCCACCATTATATTCAATAACTAGTGCATTGTACTATGGTAAACTATATTTGATAGTTATAACAAAAACCCATCACATAGTCCTTAGAAAGAGGACAGAGGGGTCATTGACTTTCCAGACCTCGCTCTTCCGCTTAAATTCCAACAGTATTCTGTGCTGTACTACTATTTGTTTATTTTTTAAACTTAATTTATCAGCCACAATAGCTATAAACTTTATTTAACAAGAAAAATAGTAAATGTCCCTCAGTTGGGGATTTGAAACAGATCTTGAATTCAATTCAGCCTCCGGGTCTCCATGCTGGCTAGTATGCTTCAGTTGTGTATGGATTTGTTAAAGCATGTTCATTGTGAGAAGGCTATGTTTCAGTTGTACTCTTCTTTGTTTGGTTTTAGTCAACTTTTTTTCATTTTTTTGTTGTCTTTACTTTTTTTATTTTTACTGTTCTTAAGACTGATGCATAGTTCACACCAGTTAGATTTTGTCTGTATGTTATGTTTTAGGTTTTGTTTATCCTACGACGCAAAGTGTGAAAAATGTTGATTTTTATATCTACGTTTAACAATGAAAAACATAAGATGAGTGGTACAGAGCAATTACTGCCAACTCCATCTCCTAAAGAAAGTCTTTTTATATTAAATATTTGTCATAATAACTTATCCTTATAAATCTTCCATGATCGATTAAAATTGCTAAATAGTTCATTTGTCCTGCTGCAGCGCTGGAGTGTATTACTTGAGGGCACAGTCGTCAGCGCAGATGAAAATGGTGGAGATCCTGAGGGAGATGCTGCATGCAGAAGCTCGGGACAAGGAGTACCTGTTGCAGAAACTGTCATATTTCACTGGCGGCAGGAAGAGTCAGATTAGACACAGCGGTCCTTCCATGGGGTAAAGTACACAGGAAGTATTACGATACTGTCTTAGCAAAGACAATCGCTCAGTTTGTACTGATGAATTAATAATAAGTCGTGATTTGTCAAGCATCTCTTACAAGATGGCAGCTGACCTTGTACGTACCTAAAGTTAAGATAGAACGATATGTTTTCATATAGAAAGAAAAATGATACTTTTTGTTAAATAATTCTGTCTGTTCTGTGCAACTTAAACAGAACTAATAATCTCTTTGATTGGAAATATTTTCATGTAATACAGATTTGTGAGGCAAGAATATGAGCGTTAAAACTCTATGTTATTTATTTATTTTAAAGATATGCCTATCTTTCAATTCTGCTTATAACGTTATTTACAATAAACTTCGGTCTGGGTCCAAATCTCAGGCTTAGCCAGACTTTTGGCCTGGTACGGTGAATTTTCAGATTTTGGCCTAAGAGGAGGCCATGCTCTTGTAAAATCAAATTAGTAATTTGGTATGAAATTAATAAAAACTAAACTAATTAATTTGTTTTAAAGGAACTTTGAAATTAATATTCTTTCTGGATTCCTTAATTTTCGTACAATTTTTATAATATTTGAACAAGTTACAATTTCTCACTTGAAAATATCCAACATGGTTTCTTGAAATGATGCATTTTATAATCTTCGTTATTGATGTAGCATTAATACCTTCATATAGACAAATCTTACTCAATAAGTGATAAATCATACAGTACTTAAATATTTTAAAATTGTTCTATGGATCTGTTCTGTGTTTTCATAGATTAATTTCACTGTTCAAGACTATGTGGTTAAAGAGGACATGATGTAAAATATGTATGAATTATGTAACCATACTTTTTTTATTTGCTCCCTTTCAAGAATGTTGGCAATGTGCCTGTTTGTAATATATGATATTTTATGTCAAATGTCTCTTTAATATCTGTGTTCTGTGAAAAGTACAGAACTGAAACTCATTGATAGGTTCTGAATCAAACATAGGGCAGCACATTTGCAAATGATACTGTAAAGGTTATTGAATTGAGACTATGTTTTGGGTTTCACATTCTCTCTGTTTTCATATAAATTTTGAGCTGTAATGACAAGTTAACCAGGAGCTAATGTGATGAGGTTAAGTTAATTGCTAAGTACAAGAAGTAACATATGCTCCTTTTGTCATTTTTATTTGAAAATAAGTTCAGGCATTTCTCGAATCGGCAGTTGTAAATACAAATCTGACAAACTTTGTTCATCTTTAGTGGTTGATATTATAGAAACCATGGTTGAAAAAACTTGTTTGGCTTAGATGTTATGCCAGGGTTTTCATACTTTGTAAATATTACTTGTGTATTTAGATTGCAAGACACTGAAGATTTAGGCTATATAAAAAAAATGTACTTTTGTGATTTGAATAAGGTTGTAGTATACGTTGTTAACAGTTGTGATTTCAGGAAGGTTGTATTTACTAAGTAATTTGTTGTCACTAACCAGTTTGTTCTGATATAATACGATTAATATTGCTAATCTTGTTTTTGGGCATTGTGTTGAAGTATTGTTCATTTGCAATTAAGATTTTTTATAACACTCACCTAGTTGACATGACCCTTAGCGTGCACATTAACCCTTTGAGTGCTAGACTGTGCTGGACATGACTACCCAAGAGTGTCAGAGCAAAAGTGCAGTTTTTGCAGTGGTTTAGTAAAGTTGCCACAGAACCTTAAATCTTATCAAAAACGTAATTTTCTTTTCTTGCCACTAGATTAAGCTTACAAATGTGAACTGGCAAGTAAAGTTGAACAAAACTTAACATATGAGAAATATCAAATTTTTATTTGACATATAAAGTAGTTTTTGCTTATGACAAGAAACGCTTATCTGGTTTAGTTGGGTGGCTTTGGAGATTGTAGAAAAGGTTTTTTTCCATCTGACCTTCAATGTAGCGTTTATTTTATCCAATACAGCCATATAAATTACGTCAGCTGCCACTCAATGGGTCCTTATGTAGTGGTATGATTGTTTCATCTTTTTTTGTCCATGAGTTTGTAATTTTGTATTTTTTATTTCACTTATCTGTACCTCTTTATCTTATAATCCAAAAACGATAAACTCACACACCATGAAATCTCAGGAACCACTGAACTGGTTTTATTTAATTTGGAGGGAAGTTATCTTTTGTAGAACAGAGACCCACTAAGAAAGGATTTTTGAAATTCTATTCTTAAGAGCTAGAAACAGCCCTCAACATTGCCTTTTTTCCATTAGATTGGCTTTAATTTAGTAATTTACTTAAAACAGCTGATACAAAAAAACATAAGCATGACACAAAAGCTTGGCTAATTCGGTTTTTACTGTGAAATGTTTAAGGCAACTTCTACTAACTTTGACGTGATTGCACTACTTTGCGTCCTTCTAAAGTAGACTTATAGGGTCTTTCTAGACTATAAAACTTTTTATTAAGGAATAATGGCAGCAGAGTGAGCTTTTATGTTGATGTGATAGTTTAGAGAGAATCACGCTAGGAAGGGTAAGGAAATGTTGAGAACCACTATGTAACAAAGCAAGGGCTGTCGACTAGTAGTATAATAAATGTAGAACTTAGCAATACTGTATTTTTTTAGAATACGATTAATTTGAATTATTATAAGTATCCCAATTAATTCATGTAGCATACAAAGGGTTACAATACATATTTATTAGTTGAGCTTTCGTACAATTTTTAACCCTATTTTAGTAAAGGGTTGTTTAGTTCAAGAAATAAAATGAAAATTGAGCTTGTTTTGGTGCCAACATTTGACTTTAGAACCAGGTCCATTTTTCACAGACCTGGGGTAAAAGGTACGTGTTGCTCAAGCAACAAATTTTATTTGCACAAAATCTGAGGCTGATCTATACAGGGGTGTAGAAAAGTCTTAGAACGGTCTAAAACAATATCTTTGGAACCTAACAATTTTGTAACGGATATAGATTTTTAAGTGCGGTTTGCTGCATTCTCCTTTGCTTGACCATCTCTTTAAAATGATGTGCATATCAACCTAGGCTTAAATTGGAATTGTTTAACTGACTCCTCTTGGACTGTTCCCATATAAAAATAGCAGGAGACTGAATACGTCTTAAAGTTGGTGTTTATGTACAGTAATCATGTGTGAAGTTTTGTAGCTTCATCTCATATCGTTACAATAAAATTAAGCCATTCTTGAACTTGCACATAAGATCAGTATTGAATCTTTCGAGTGCCGCCATTTTGTTTACGATTAACCTTTTTAGGTATAATTTGTGGCATAATGTTCTACTAATTAAGACCTTTTAAAATGGTATGGACATCGACCTATGCTTACATTTAAGATTCTCCACCGACTTCTTACAGGCCACCCCCCTGAGGTGGTGAAGAGCTACTGATTGCATCAAAAAGTTAAATTTTATGCCCTATGTCACTGTACTAAGTTTGATGTTTGTATATTTAAGAGTACAGAAGATATTAGACCGTTCTAAGACTTTTCAGCACCCCTGTATATGTGAAAAGAGTTATGTCAATACTCACTTGTAAATAAGTAATGAACTCAAAATAATAGTTATATATGTAGATAGTAATTTACCTTAAGGTGATTTTACAAGTATATTAGACAAATATATGATTGTTAGCCCATATTGTGATATCCACTGAATAACATCTTTTCACTCTTTTTATGTTGTTGTTTCATGTTAGTATTTTTCTTACTAAATCAAACATGTATCTAATAGAGACTACATACTGCCAATTAATTGTAAACGATTTTACTGTAAGGCCTATATTGTAGTCGTTTAATTTTGTAACTGCCTTCACACTTATAAATACCATGAATTTTCGGCCTCTCAGTTCTAGAAACCCGGTGCATTATTGACAAGGTAATTTAAGCTCACTTTCAAATGTATTTTGTCTCCACTGAATTAGTTTTACATACCGTGCCATGGTTCTAGGTGTGTAGGAGAGGTAGTGCAAGCGAGATAGTGAATATCCCCCACCATACTTCTACTACGTCTATTGTATACAGTCTGTTCAAAATATTTTCTAGGTTGGCTTCTATGTTTATATAGTTTGCTCGGTGGTGCTTTTGTTATTGAAATTAAAGATAAAAAACTGGAATAAAGATTGAGATTGTAATAACAATTAAAATAATGGCTTTTCTTCTACAATATTGTGATTTTATAATAAATTACTTGGTTACTTATTGGCCACAAGAAAAATATAAATAATGGAAACATATTATTAAAAAAAAAACACAGCTGGTGGCGTTCTATCCGAGAAAACGGTAATAATTAGAAAATGCGGTAGGTATCACGACGAGGTTGTGCAGTAGACTGTGACGTCACATGGGCAAAATCAGCTGGTTTGATTATTCTATTAAATACGTGGTAACTAAGTCAACCAGTAACGTGGAAGTATTTTCTAGGTACCGTGTCCAAGATTTTTATTTTTTTAACATGAATATACAACTGTTGTTGGAGAGAGGGAAATCCATTGATCCGCATGCTCAAACCACACACCGAGAACTATGGACTGGTCAATCAATACCTGTTGGAATAACATATAACAACAAACTTCTTTTTAAAAGGATATTACAAAATTATTTAAAGAATGAATTATTTTGTCTAACGTAGCGTGAAGTCTAATTGTGTAGGTATATATTGCAAATACATATTAGTATACATTGCAAAACAATACTTTAAGGATGAATTAAAGAACATATTGGTCAATTTTAGGGCAATAGGACTAGCATTTCATGAACGAACATACTGTAAGATTAGTGAATTGACGATAGATTAAACAGGAGATTAGCAGATACAAGAGAAATTTATAAAGAATCAGTGTATGCAAGAAAAATTTTTTCAAAGATCACAGAACCAAAAGAAATATTTTTTAAATTTTAAATGCAGGTTAGATCATGAATGGATTATAAAATAGAAGAATATTGTTGAGATTACAATTTTGTGATAGATTTTGTAGGGGAAGAATCAAACTCAAGACAGATTTTACATAGATTTATTAGACTAGTGGGAAATATAATATAGATTTCAAAGGGGGTGAATATATGCAGGACGGGTGTACTTGGTATTGGTAGTTTAAAATGGCTTTTGAAAGCCGTTGAGTATTTAGAAGGTGTATTTCATTTCCATAAAGCCCAGCCAAGATACAGGGTTTACGTGGCTTTTTGTAGGCATGTAGGCGTAGGTAATTGTTGGCAGTAGTACAGTAGTTAATGAGTATTCTGTGATCTTAAGGCCTAATGGAGCATGTAGACCGTATATGCATGTAATTGCCTTACATTGTAGTTTTTCTCCAATGTTAATTGAAAGTCAGGTTTCATATTTCATTATTTGCCTTAAAAGGTACATTTAATATGATATGAATATTTTTTTGTATGGACATATTTAATGATTGAGTTGTTCTTTTTTGTCCAAAGTGTAACAGTTAACACATTTAAATTTTTTTTAAAACAATTACTAACTACTGTTTAAGGTTAGGTTAAAGGGCACTAGGCCAGGAATTAGTATATTAGAGAGATAGGACATCAGCAAACTTACCTTAAAAGACAAGTCATCTAACTTCAGAGTAGTAGTCACAAACACAAAGTAGACATACTCTTCACAAATTTTCGAACACCACAGGCAGTTTCTTCAGGTGAGTAGAGGGAGAGAAAGAGAGAGAGAGAGAGAGACACTGAATTGACTTCCACATGGCTTGGTAGTGGCTGTGAGTAGGGGTGTACATCCATAACAACACTCAGTTAAATGCATATTTTCATTCGTATGCTAAAAAGTCATGAATTTGCTGAATGAAGGTTGAAGGGGGAAAGTCCCTATCTATGTTCAGATTAGTGACACGGGATTTTGTTATCCATTGGTGTGCTAAATTCCATCCTTCGGAGTTGGGAACTAATTGGCATGGGAAGGAAGGGATCTGATTACCTTTAGTGGTGTAACACTGATAAAAACTGTTGATTATGGAGAAGAGTATGGGCAGAGGACAGGTTTTTCAGGGATTTTGGACTTGGCAATCATGTCTATGGCCAATCATGCGTTTTCGAAGGGTTTCACTGGTAAGGCCGATATATTGGGCAGGACAGTGCTGGCACTGGAGTTGATAAATTAGATTGGTGGAATCACAGGAGTGGTTTCCAGGTATCTTGTAGGTTAAGGAGGTAGTGGAGCTAGTAAAAGATGTGGCCTGGGAGATGAATAGGGCAGGTTTTGCAAGATTTCCTTGTTACAAGGATTAGAACCGGGTGGTTGCTGTCTTTAGGACAGTTCAGGATGTTGGGATCAGGTAAACTTAGTGATGGACTAGGATCTTGGCGGAGGTCTTTTTGTTTTGTCTGAAAGTCACAGTAGGTGGTTTTTCAAGGAGATCTTTGGTGTGGGGGGAAGCTTTTAAGATGTTGAAGCCATCTTTCAGGATTTGGTTGAGTTTTTGTAGGCCATGGTGGTAATTCCACTGTACTTGTATGGGTGGGTCAATACCCATTGTACGTGTATGGGTGGGTGGGTAGGGTCAATACCATGGTAGTGTATGGGTGGGCAGGTTGGGTCAATACCACCTGGACGGGTATGGGTGGGCGGGTGGGTCAATACCATTCTACGTGTATGGGTGGGCAGGGTTGGGTCAATTCCATTGTACGTGTATGGGTGGGTGGGTTGTTCCAATATCCACTGTACGTGTATGGGCTAGGCTGGTGGGTCCAATACCTTTGTACGTGTATGGGGTGGGCGGGTGGGGTTTACCCATTGTACGTGAATGGGTGGGTGGGTCAATAACACTGTAAGTGTGTGGGGTGGGTAGATGTGTGGGTATGTGTACTGGGAGTGGGTGAGTGAGTCAATACACTGTACGTGTTATAGTCAATAGATTGTATGTGTATGGGTGGGTGGGTGGATCAATACCCACTGTACGTGTCTGGGTGAGTGGGTGGGTCAAGCTTCACAGTTCTCTTTTAGTACATAGATCCTGTCCTTTCTTTGATTTCTTATAATACATAGCTACCACTGTACGTATGTGGGTGGGTAGGTGGGTCGACTACCACTCTACGTGTATGGGCGGGGCGGGTGGGTATTGATCTACTGTACTACTACTAGTGATCTACGTACTACACTGTATGTATGTGGGTGGGTCGATACTACTGTACGTGAATGGGTGGGTTAATACTACTGTACGTGAATGGGTGGGTGGTTGGGTCAATACTACTAGCACTTACAATGGTGTTCCCATAGGCCAGTTACATCCCCCAGCAGTTAATTCCCAGCTTTGGGAACTGCTTCTGGTTTGGGGTTGGTTTTGAGACTGGGCTAAACGGATTTGGTTTTTAACAAGGTTGGTTTATTATGTGAGATTATGTCTACTTTGTGTTTGTGACTACTACTCTGATGTTAGTGAACTTGTCTTTTAAGGTAAGTTTGCTGATGTCCTATCTCTCTAATATACTAACTACTGTTTAAACAAACATAAGTTCAACTATTTTAGTAAGTTGAATGTTCTTTTTTGTTGTTCTTTATGCTGATTGTCTATGGTTTAAAAATGCTCTTTAACATAATACAAGTATTTTCGATAGCAATTTTGAGTAGTATATATTACTGAAACAATTAATCTGGCTTTTTATTTGCTCATAACACATTTTGAATAGCGTTAACACATTTGGTATTTCACATATCATACGATATCCGTTCTGTTAAGTTGACTTTTGTAATGATGAGAACTAGTCCCAGAGGAATACTGTAGTAAATCATGGATTTTGTATACTTTGTCAGAAATATTCGAGCAGCAATTTTCATATAATTCTCGTTGAATAGTTTGGCCTCCCAAAATGGTCAACATAAGTTATGTTTTGTCGTATCAAAACTTCAAATATGCTAGAGCCTTGTCCTCACACAACAAAGGTAGTTAAGTCTAGCTTTAACCAGCTGTTTGTTTTACTTTCAGTGTTGAGGTTAAGGTGTTAACAGGAAATTAAGAAACAAGTTCAAGTTAAGGAATTTACTTTAGCTAAGAAACATGTGAATTCATTAGTTGCACTTATAAAAGATTTTTTTTAATGTATTGCATGATTTTATTTGACTATATAGTTTTAGTTAGTAGCAATAAAAGCAAATCGAGCTTTTAATGTGTTTTCAGCAGATCATAATGTTTGGATGTATTATCTCAACATGTTTTGTTGTATATTATTGTTGTCTACAGTTTTTGTAAAGATATTTTTATATTTTTACAGTTGTTAGTATTTTATTTAATTGTTTCTTGGTATAATTTTTACCCTTCAGGTTACGAGTACCTGATTTCCATGTTTTAACATGATTCTTATGTAGATAAAACTTTCAAATACAAGATTCAAACATGTAAATCCGCAAATTTTAGGTTAGGTCTTTCAACTTATGCTCAATTAAATTGTAATCGGTTCTGAAAATTGAATTTTCAATTTAGCACTATATATCAGTATCAACAGAAGAGTGTTTTTTTTCTTTTCTTATATTAAGATGTATTATTAAGAATGATATTATTAATGTGCCATAGTAAATAATCAGTGTAAGAGGGGATTAAGGTAAATGTATAAGGTATATAGAAATTAAAGGTTGTACATTGAATTAAGTTGCTAAGTTTTAATACTGAAAACGAAGATGGTAAATAGTAAAAAAATGCCAAAATTTAATGTCAAACATTACATAGCATAACAAGTCTGTAATTTTAAAAGCAGTAATGATTGAAATTAACGATTTAGACTTGAAACCATTTCCAAAACGGAACATAAACAATGAATCAAACGTTTTATTAATATTCATACATATTTAATAATATGGCACTAGTGGGAGAGAGATGTAACCCAGCTACACCGACACAGTCTCTGCTCAATGGTTGCCATTGACATGAACATTATTAGAGAAGTTTGAGGTGTCCATGTTGAGTGATAGTCAGCGTTTGGATATTGTGTAGGGAAAAGAACTGCGTATCAGGTTGTCATTAGCTGAAAACCAGACCAATATTACAAGGTTCGGATTCCACGTAAATTTGTAATTCCCTTAGTTGCCTTAGCTACGAGGGCCGTTCGGAAAGTAACCTCCGGTGTGCTTTAAATAAAACTCAGACATAATGAAAAATATTTTATTATATACATCTTAAAACTACATCTTTCAGCTATTTTTCAACATAATTTCCAAAAACATTCAAACACTTATCATATTTTTGCACTAACTTACAAATCCCTTCAGAATAAAAATCGGCCGCCTGTGCTTTAAGCCAGCCAGAGACTGCATTCTTGAGTTCCTCATCGTCTTGTGTGGCGAGTGTGTATGACCCCACACCTTTTATTGTTCTTTGGTCTCCGGATTCACGTATTTAACCCATGTTTCATCGCTCGTTACAATTCGGTTCAGAAAAGAATGACCATCTTGATCACAGCGCATAAGAAAGTCAATAGCAGAGTCCATTCGCTGGTTTTTGTGGTTTTCTGAAAGAATTTTCGGGACCCATCGAGCACAGAATTTCTTGTAGCCTAACCTTTCTGTCACTATCTCGTATAAACAGTCCTAGAAATCTGTTGAAATTCATCCCAAACCTCTGAGATAGTGAACCGTCGACTGTCACGAATCCTCTCATTGATTTTCTCGACAAGTCCATCGGTAACCACAGATGGTCTGCCACTCCTCTCTTCATAATGGACGTTAGTTCGGCCGTTTTTGAAATGTCTGACCCATTCCCAAACAACTCCTTCACTCATTACTGCCGGTCCATACACAGTTCTCTATGAATGGCTGCCGCTCAATACTGCTTGGCTGTAAAAAATCGAATGACAGATCGCACCTCACATTTGGCGGGACTTTCTATGACAGACGCCATTTTCACAAGCTACAGAAAACGAACTAGCGCTCGGACGACCTTCACAATACCATGGCTGGATGCCGACTGACGAGACCTGTGTGTCAACGTTACTATGGCGGCACTATCCCCTCCACTTCCTATTCTATGAGCAACCGGAGGTTACTTTCCGAACGGCCCTCGTATTAGGAATTAAATGGCTCTTTCCAAGGGACAGACAACCTTAGTTAGTAACCAGACTAGACTGATGTATTCATATTCGCCTTTAAATACAATTAAATTTTGTTGACGTTTCATGACTGAATCTGAAAAATCGTAATTCAGTGGTGTAATTAAGTAACAATTACAGATAGAGAAATATAGGAGCGGTCTAATGGTTTACTATTGTTCATAGGTATTGAGTTTTTTTATATCTGAAAAGTAATAGTTCACGTAAACTTAGTTGCTGTCTCTCCCAACCATACAACATTCCCAGTGGAATAGCTATATAATTTGAGAAGTAACAACGGATTTTGACATTTGCATAAATTACTGTTGTTTTTCTTGTGAGCTCCGGCGTGATTGTATAATTTACGTCATTGTGTCAAACTTATATTGATTTATCACCCTGGTCTGACATGATTGATATGTCATGAAAACTCCATAAGGTCCATATCAAGCAATAATATATGATACTGTAATACCCACATATGAAGTTCACTGTAATTTACAATGAACATTATGAATTCACTACATTATAGTGGTGAATTGCTTGTTGTTTTCTTTTAAAATTGTTTCTCCATTTGATTTAAATGTAAACATTTAATTTGTTTGTGCTCTCAAAAAGGGACTTTCTCTCTCTACATATCCTGTGTGCAAAGCTCTTATATGGTGTTCAAAATAACAATAAATGAATAAATAAATAAACAACAAAAAATAACAATAAATTAATTTATTTCCAGCTCAGTGAATAGAAAATATATAGTTACACAAATAGTGATAAGGATAAAGCGAAGGATTTGAACATAAATGGGGGACACTCCTGCACACTTTGCGTACCAATCCCGACACTCGTTGCGCTTGATACACCTCGGACTTTGGCCTCGGTATGTGATTTTTTACTACAAATAATTGTAGATTAACTGTATTACGTAAAATCACAATATTACATTTATTTACAGTATATCACACACACTACTTGCATTGCTACCTATTTATTAGTATAAATACCAAATGATATTATTTAGCTTATTTCAGAAATGTTCATTTCATTTTGTTTAACAGCTAATGCATCAATTGTATAGTGTCAAACATACAAAATAAACATGTTTATTTATTTATAAAACAGCTGATGTTAATTTACTAAACAGCTCATATTAATTTACTAAAATCAACCTAATGCTATGCTTATGGAACAATATTTTAGGGGCGGTTTCTACCCTTTGGGAGTATTTTATCAAGATGAAAATACCTTCGTTGTCTTATTTAAGACCTAAAGAAACAGTGAACAAAATTTCAACTATCTACCTACATGGGAAGTTGGAGAATTAGTGATGAGTGAGTCAGGGCTTTGCCTTTTGTATATAGAGATATATTCGGTTATTAACCCTTTGCACTCTGACGTCCGATATTTCGGACAATTGAGTTTATGCCAAAAACTCCGACGTCCGAAATTTCGGACGATCACTAAATGTGCCAAAAACTCCGACGTCCGATTGATCGGACGTTCAAAATATATTTTTTGCTGGCTTTATATACTTTCAAAATGCGCTCAAATTACGATATAATAAACTTCGATAGCTATAGTTTAGCGTAGTAGTACTTTATAATGTACTTTATGGAATATTATTTTTCAGCAGTCGTTTTTTACAGCTGTTTTGGCGCGTGCGAACGACTGGGACCGACACAGTCGCATGGTTTTGCGCGGGAACCGTCAGACACACATGCTAATAAATCAATACTTCCTAGTCTATTTGTAAATACTGTATATATATATATATATATATATATATATATATATATATATATCTTTATTCATCTGTGTGTTTTCAAGTTTCTATAACATTTCATTTTATCAGCTGTTTGACAATTTTTATTATTTTACGATTTTTGACATTGTGGCTTTAGCAACAAACATTTTATAATTAAATATATATTTTAGAATTTTTCATTGTTACTGATACATTATACATCATTTGAAGTTATAAAATAAATGAGACTAGTGCTGCAGAATCAAAGTTGATCAGAGAACATAATACACTGTATATATGCAAAATTTAGAATTTGTCAAGATTTCAACAAATGCTTACCAAGGACTTATTTATGAAGTTAAGTGCATGAAATTTTGCATAAAAGTTTGTAATTATACAAGGAACATAATTATAACAATGATTTATAATAGGTCAATGCAATTTTTTATAGTTATAAGGGTTCAAAGTTAATTTTTAAAAAAACATTTAGGTATACATTTTTAATAACATAAAAAATATATATATAAACTTTATTTTTTTTTTTACGTGCAGAATATTATAACAGAAACAACAAAACGTAAATCATAGTTCTAAGTTATAAAATAACTAAATTATGAATTTTTTATAAAACCCTTACAATATTGGCAAAATGGGCTTGGAGTTTTTCGCTAGTACTTTACTAACATGGACTGGAGTTTTTGGCACCGACCAAAATTTTTGTCCAGAGTGCAAAGGGTTAAAAATCTAAACGTATTTAATGTCTGTCATCAAGTTTTGGCGATTGGGCTTTATTGTTATTATTTTTAATGTACCTGCCAAGTACATTATTTTTTTTAATGTAATAATATAATAGGAAATTACTTTTGAATTGTGGAACTACAATATAGTTTGTAAATGATTTACTCTAAAGGTGTATTTATATTGTATATTTAGTTACTGATGTAAAAATTAATATTTATTTTTGTGTTCAAGAAATCCTGATATTTTATTTTTTTAATGATTTGTGTTTATTGTTAAGTTTTCAGAGTATTGTGATTGTTGTTAGTATTTGAAACGACTCTTGTGGTGTGCCAATCGTGCCTAACAGCTCATAATCATTGTAAGACTGAGCCTTTCAATAAAGATTCTGCTGCTTTCCTTTGTGTCCAATGCTATTCCTTTTTTAGTACTACCCTAAGCCTACTATAGCATGGAGCTGTAACCCAGCTATTCTAGTAAGTGATAGGCTTTGTTCTCACTCCTCTTAACACCAAAATGGTGTCTGCTGAATGGTTACTATCAATGTGGACACTACTGGAGAAGTCGATTTTGGATGGTGGCCAAGTTCGGATGTTGTCAAAGGAGGAAAACTGAACATCAGGCTTGTCAAGTAAATGAAAAATCAGACCATGTACTGGTTATACTAACAGGCAATACTACAAGTTGAGGTTTAGTAAGTACATGCAAAGTAGTAGGTCTCTTAGTTCTAGCAATTGGGCTATTAATAAATGGGTCTTTCTAAGGAATGGTTGACCTTAGTAATAATGACTACATTCATTCACCACTCATATTTGGCAATTTAAATAAAAATAAATTGGATAACATTGTGGTAGGCTAAACTTTTAAAATTGAAAATAATTAATTGAGCAAAGTAGTAACCTAACCTAACCTAACCTACCTAACCACCCGCCCGCCCATACAGGTACTGTGGTATTGAAATTACACGTACAGTGGTATTGACCCACCCGCCCGCCCATATACAACATCCTTATCTTATTGTTGGGTAAACATTTGTAAAATTAGTCACCCACATAACTCAAGGGTGATAAGTGTTTTTTCATTAACATGCAATACACCGTATGCTGTGGCCTGTACAATCACCAGATCTTAAACCTATAGAAAACTTGTTAAACTTTATATGTTTGATTGATAAAGTTAATAGTAAAAATAAATAAGCATCACAATTTATTTGTTTTAAAGTTTTTATTAAAAGAATATTTTGATATATAGGGAAAACTGGAAAAAGTGAGGGAATTTTATGTTTCTGGAAATATCAGAGATATTTTTTTAATTTATTTTGCGTTACATAAATATATGAGCATAATATACAGCAATTGTGTCAACAATTAAAATATTTACAATATTTTTCTGTATACTGTATACAATATTTTTCTTCCAGTCTTATTTGTTTGCTATACATTTTTTTTAGTTATTTTACTTTTTCCTATATATAACACAACTAAATTATAATTGGGCTAGACAGAAAGTGATCTTAGTGTTATATTTAGCGCATGTAGGGGTTTCAGTGGCGGAGGAGAGTTGCTCCAGCTCTCAGCTGCCGTACACCTTCGGCGTGACTAACTTGTGCCTTCAAGTTTTGAACTTCCATATGTTAAGTTAAAAAAAAACTTTAATGTAATAACTGTACAAGTTTGTTAAATTGCTATTTATTGATTACATTATTATTCATTATGTAATTTTTACTATTAGTTATTATTTAAATAGTAAATAATGATTCAATTAATCGTTCTAAGCTTGAATGTTTAGTGTTAATCAAGCCAACCAATGGTCACTGCAGCTAATGACGTAGTGGGCAGGGCTTGTTACTGCGTTGCAGCTCGCAGCCTACAATCTTCCTAGTTACCATGATGACATTAAATGGAACAACACAGGGGGGAAGAGGTAGTTTTCTCTCTCTCTCTCTCACTTCCACCACTCAGCCCGTCTCTCTCGCTTAGGTGAATTCAGAGTCACTTTCTAAGTGGCCTATGTATAGTTAAAAATTCAAGTGTGTTAATTAAACATAATCAAACGTTTAAGGTAAATTGGTTTTAATAAACTAAAAACGTATATTATTGTAAGTAGACCTTGTTCAATTTTATTTTACTGGTGCCAACCAACAAGATGTAAAGGATTGTCCACTTCAGGTGGGTGAAAGTAGTTATTGTTACAAAACTAGGTCTTTCATTTTGTGAAGTAATTAATGAAGAAGGTGTACTTAAAAGAAAAGTTCCCCATCCTAGTGATAAAAGAAAAATTGGGAGTCTTACCAGCTGGGGCCTGTTTCACAATCCAACTAATAATACTAGTGTAAAAGTACAATTTACAAGTTCTAATATATTCTGTTTCACAACCTAATTCTCTACTCTAATTATTACCTACTTTCTACAAGAGAAAATAACAAATCTACAAGGTAGCTGATTTTTGTTGTAAACAAAATATTAGGTTATAAGTTTTTAGGTAATTCTTTGTTGCAAATATTTCACCATTGGAAAAGGTGTTGGACAACGAAAACTTAAACTGTGTGTTTTAAACAAAATAAAATAAAACAAAAGCATGCTTTTTGGTGTCTTCATTGTTAGCTTGACAAAGCAAAATAAAATGGAAGTGTGGATAAAAGTTAACAGTTATGCCCAATCCATAGGGGCTATACAACCCACAGTAGACTGGAGCTATTTAAGAGATGTATGGAGGCCCAACGTAAGGAAAGCAATCATGGTAAGTTTTGAAAATTGTATACTGTAGTATGGATACATTTAATTAACTTAGCAAGTAACTTATAAGTAGACACATTACTAAGTACATAAAAAAATATATTATCACCATCATGACATAAAATGAAATTTATTTCCTCCTTATTATATACATTTAATAATAAAGTTTGCCATTTTTCATTTATTTTACTAATACAATTATTTTGTTTTAGGAAAAAGTTGATAACGAAAAAACTACAGGCACAGGGGAGAAAAGGACACCTTTTTAACGGAGGTGGATGATGAAGTAATTTCAGTAATTGGGAAAGATACTCCGACTAACTGGACTGAATGTACTAGAATCAATGGCGGCATATACTTCAGAATGAACTAACTTATGTGTCTTCTGGGGCGTTTCGTGAAATAATTAATGAAGAAGATATACTTAATGACAATATTTATTTATCAGGAAGAATTAGAAAACTACGATAATTTACAAAACAGAAGCTTAACCGAGTTATTTGCCAAAAACCCTGTCAAAGTAAGCAGGCTTTCAAGGAAATGTCAACCGAGTAAGTTGAGCTTTTAAAACATCTTCTAAAATATAACATTTTAACAATCATTAAAAACCTTAAGTCTAAATTTTGTATTTTTTGTGAAGGTACCTTTGTTTGGATGTAAATATAGGTTACATTCTTAGATTTAATAAGAAACTAACAAAAACTTAATATACCAATTTCAGCTTAGTAGAAATTAGTCTTATAAATATTTGTCTATTATTTTTCAAAAATGTAGAACTGTACAGTTTAGCCAGGATTAAAAAATTACAGAATATAGGGCTTAGTACAAAGTACAATTTAATTAAAGAGCAAATGTCTTCATTACACCATTTTCTATGAATTACCAATGGTTTAATAAGCTATTTATTAATTTAATGGTACTAAAATGTATTTCTTGTTGCAGGTAATGGCGATGATATAGCAAAAAAAAAATTCAAATTTACAAGAGCCAACTTCAGAGTCGCCAATTGGAAATATAACTGGGAATGCCTTAGCAATTTTACAAAAAAAAATAAAATATTCTGTTTTTACAACTTATGATTGACAAAAATAAAAGAAGAAATTATCGTTTTTGCTTTTAGTCAGTTTAAAATTTGCTTAGTATATTTAAGAAATTGTATCAATTACTATTAGGCCTAAAGATTACTTGTGTTCTTTCTATGTTTTTTCCTTCTTTGATATATGTTTATTAAAGTACAAGTGAACGTCACAGAACACAAATTTATTACAATATAAGCAAAAAATGCACAAATATATTAAAATACAAGTACAAAATGCGCAAATATTATGGTGAGCGTGGTTCACCAAAATCTATCACCATAATATTTGCCCATTTTGTACTTGTATTATAATATATTTGAGTATTTTGTGCTTATATTGTAATGCATTAAAGTTGTGTGACGTTCACTTGTACTTTATTTGTACCAACACATATTATGCTAATTAAAAAACTGTATGTTTATTTTACTGGATAAGTTATTGGAAATTTCTTTTGTCTATTTTTTATCAGTCTTCTTACAATGCAGGAGGTCCAACCAAATTTGGTTTAGTCGAGTGGACTGTTATGCAATTACAACATTTAACTATAGGTATAAGTCTGAAATGTATCTGGCATTCAAAGATATAAAATATAAAAAACATCGTTTTAAAATGAAAAACATTTTATTGATGATTTCTGTGATCTACATCCATTGCCATGAACATATTACTCATATTTACAATAAGTAAATTAATAAAGTAGTAACCAACCTCTTACGAAAACAAAAATATATAATATAAAAGAGTATCTGTAATTAAAATTATAGTTTTATAACTTTTGTAAAATAAAAAAAAAACGAAATAAACAAATAAATTTTTCCACAGTTACTTACAAGTCAAATAAAAATAATGTTTTCTTGAAAAAATACACAATTACCAACTTCCAATTTAAATGCCCAAAATCACACCATTTGATTTAAAATTTGTTGCTGACGTTGTCTTGCTGCCTGTAATGGCTGTTCATAATTTAACTGGTCCTCTTCGTCGTAACCATATCCAACACTACGTCATCTCCATTACCTAAAATCAATTCATCGTCACTCCTTGCAAAGTTACATAGTACTGTGCTGTACTTAATGACTTCACCGGCTAAAGTAGGCTCAAACGGTGATGATTTAGACAAGAGAATTTCTCTTTCAGAATACCTTGAGCTCGCTCTATTGTTTGCCTTGTAGCTTTAAGTCGCCGATTATATCTTCCCTGTGCTACATTGTTTGGGTTGTTGTGCAATGGTGTCATCAACCACTCTGGATAGCCAGAGTCTCCAATGATTACTGCATTTGCAATTATGTTTCCTCTCTCCATTATTTCAAGTAGTGAACTACTTCTTAACACACGAGCATCATGAACACTTCCTGGCCGTATAGTACTAACATAGTAAAACATGGGCCTACAAACATGCATACAATTAACCCTTCGCACGCGGAAATTACTATACCCTATTTTAAAGTAACACAAAATTATATAAAAAAAATAGTTTTAATGAAATGTGAAGTTAGTTTTTTAAGTTTTAGAAACAAAAATGAACATAAAAATATATAAATTTATAATTAAAGCCAAAATTATAACTTTTAACGCTATTTTATTGTAGATGTACAATTATAATGAAAAGTACATACACACAAAATTGTCAACATTTTAGTTGAAACTTTTAACAGTATCTTTAATTTATGATACAATAATAACTCCAACAAAATAATTGAAAACTAGAAAACAGAGAAAAAGAACTATAAGAGTTGAAAATAATGTGCTTAGGTGGAGCAACAGAATCAGAATCAGAAAGCTTTATTCTTAAACATCAAGTTTAGAACAGGCGTCAATTTCAGTACAATGAGTGTCAAAACAAATAAATATAAGTATACAATAATCTGTATAGTAAAATTGGAAAATTAGTTGGTTACGGCAGTTCTTCATTCCCCTGTCTGTTGTCCAATGTTGTCACAATTACTTGCTTGGACCAGGAACTCATCGATTGTGTAGATGGATCTTGCCACAAGCCAGCAACGCAGTTCTTTCTTGAGCTTCTTGTCTTCTACTCTCTTTAATTGAATATGCAGCGCATTATACAATCTTGCCCCAGCGTACAATGGCATCTTGGAAAACAGAGCGGTCCTGTGCGCAGGTAGGCTGAAGTCTAGCCCATTTCTTGTTGTTCGGCCATGTTGGTTGTTGCGAACCAAGTTTAGACTAACAGCATGCATAATGACTTCTTGAATGTAGAGAGATGTGATGGTGAGTATATTGTGATGTTTGTATGCTTCTCTGCAGCTATCCCGTGGTGCAATACCAGCCATCAGTCTTAATGCCCGTTTTTGTAGAATCATTACTTTCTGGAGGTTGTTATTAGAAGATGCTCCCCAAAGTATAATTCCATATCGTACTCTGCTTTCAAACAGTGCGTGATAAGCTGTTCTGGTGGCTGCCAGAGTACTTGTAGATTTTATTCTCCTTAGGTCAAACAGTGCAGTGCTGAGTTGATGACACAGATTATCAATATGGAAGTTCCAAGAGAGATGATCATCTAGTATTAGTCCAAGGTGTTTTGTATTTTGAGAAATTTGAAAATCATATGGGGTTGCTATTCTGTCCTTGTTTTTTTCCAAATATGATGTGTTGAGTTTTTGCTTGATTGAAGACCAAGTAATTTTCAATGCAATATTGATGAGCCATGTTGATTGCTATGTAAGTGTTAATCTCAAGGAATTCAATCGATTTTTGAGAGGTAGTATATTTTCTGACGGAGGATATTTTCGTTACATGTGTGCAAAGGCAGGAGACGGAGCCGCACACATGCACGCTCTAATTGGCTGCTCCGCCCCATTTCATTCATAGATGATTTATGTTTTTGATAGGCTGAGGGAGTTGGCTAAAGATATGTATAAGTTGATGCTGCACTCTAGCGGAAGTTTTAGGAACTATCATTTACACTATCGACAGAAATATTTCATTTCGGATATGTTCGTTTACCGCGTTTAAGGCAAATTAGAGGCTGGGTATATGTTTGCTGCACTGCGAAGGGGATTTTACCATGGCGGTCCACAAATGCTTCTTAATTTTCAGTGGGGGCATAACATGAGGAAAATGAGCTGTTGTAAATTGGATTTTATGGCCAGGAAATAATATGGTGAAATAGAGCCCTGTTAACAATATTAACAAGAGCAGATACACAGCGGCAAACAGTAGCTTTGCTTACCCCGTGGGTATCTCCCACAGTGTGGTACTGGCTGCCACTCTCAACCCAATGTAAGGCTACACAGAGCTGTTGTTTTGAAGTCATTGCTCCACTTCTGCTAGTTGGGCCTTCTCTAATGTGCTCAATTTGTTGAAGCAACATTTCTAATTTTTGAGGTGGCATTCTAAATCTTTCAATGTATTCCAGTGCACTTTCAAAATGGAAGGTAATATGAATTCTGAAAATGTTTGGCCAACGATGTATGACCACTATATTATTATCTTCGTCAGAGTTATCAAATAATAAATTTTGAAGCATAGTTCACCAAAATAAACAAACAAACAAAAATAAGTTAACAAGAGTAAAATAACTAAATATCACAAAAATGGAAATAAAAACAATAAAATAAAATATGCAAAACACAAACACTTTCTGTTTCATTAGATAACCTCTCTAGTGTTTTGAATAAATTAGTGCAAGATCACCTGTAGAAATTTAACAAGCGTTTGACTTGTATTATTACACTTCAAAAATATTAACTATTGTTGTGAAATATAAACTTATAATATTAGTCTGTTTGGACTAATAATATTATTGATTCAACTTGTAAATTGTGAAATTAAAAATTTTCATTGTGAAACAAAATTCTACAAATTACAACACTATTATTATTAGTCTAAATTCATTGTGAAACAGGCCCCACGGGTAACAGATATCCGCACCACTGGCCCTAAAAAATAAAAGGTTTTCTATCGCTACAGTGATTTCATTAATACAAATAATAGCTGTTAGTGAAATGTTTATGCCGGTGAAAACATTGGACATTTTTAGTGTGTACTTAAAACCATCTGATTTTTTATAAAATTAAAACAGATGTTAAACAAAAACAATCTATATCTATAAAATCCAATATATGTTTGTTTGTCTATCCTTTATGCGCTACCAAACCGTCCAGCCGATCGCCATGAAACTTGGGGAAGTTGTTCTATAGGACAGGGAAGGTTTCTGTCCTATTCCCGTTTCTTTAATCCCTCAGGGCTCCATCCCTTGGACTTCTAAAGTTTCGATGTTAATCAAATAGTAGGATGCATGAAGGTATGATAAGTCAAATATAAAAAGATTATCAGTTGTGGGTTTTAAATATATCAAAATTAAATTAAACCATGTGTTAATTTTTTAAACTGTGTATATTTTTATGTTTTGATTTCTTGTGAAGCTATATTAATTGATTGATTTATTTGATTAACAGCTGTTAAATAAAAACAAATAGAATAAAATTGTGGTAAAGCAAAACTTTCAAAATTAAAAATAATTGAGTACAGTAGTAAACTACACAAAACATCAGCTGTTGTAAATTGGATACTGTGTAAACTGAAAGGTTGCTGCACATTTCAATGATACAATCAAAACTCAATATTATGACCGACGAAGCGGGCGGGTACAGCTAGTACTAAATATGTGTTATGTTGCTTTGAATAGTCCTCTGGCGGTTAATATAATCATTAGTCACGGACAAAGGCTGAAGAATTAGGTGAAAGCGCAGCGTATGACGAAGTTAGCAAGTGAAGTGTGCAGTGGTGTCTCATAGTTATTATTTATTTGTAGTGTAATTTTAGGTCTTACGGTATCAAAGTGTTTTATTGCTCTCGGTCGTTATTTGAAGCGTTACTTTTTACTTATAACAGTGACTACTTGCTTATAGTTTAAAGGAAAAGTGTTTTGCGTAGAAGGATGATTACCAGAATCGTTTAGAGATTTATACAGGAAAAGCATACTTACCTTGTTTGGAGTTTTAGAAGTCCAACTAGGTGACACCCCTGCACTCTTCACTTACCAACCCCGCTACTCTTTATGCTTGTGGGAGAAGCTAGGCCCCAGCCTAGTGGAACTCTGCCCTTAGCCCCTTTGTTGAACTCGGCCTACATTCTCGCCAAGACGCTATACTGCAGCCCTATTTCCAGAACTCAGCCTATGGGCCTTGCCTGGAAGCTACACTACAGTCTCATTTGTTAATCTCGGCATCGAGGGGAAGCTTTGACCTATGGTCTTGCTGGGAAACTTGGCCTGTATAACCATGACATATTTTTGGGGCAGTTAAGCCCATCAAAATATGTAGTGTTTTCTCAATTATGATCGTATATTAGGAATCAATAGAAAAATACATTTAATTTGATATCTCCCTTGGTTTGTTAGTTTAACATTACTTATTTTTGGGTTTCAGGATATGTTTTTGATTTTCGAGGAACATAGCCCATAAACGTCATCTCATCCAAAATTAGGAGATTGGGTTCTTCAGGAACTGACAATGGTCACGGTAATGGGAGATAAATATCTATAGTAAGAGCACTACTTACACCTCTAACTTTCGACGCTATCCACCCTGTTTCACATAATGCGTGGTAATGAATCAAAAAGCTGTTGAACAAGAACTTGTATTGTGTAGAACAAGTTTGTTGAACTCTGATAAAATAAGTAAAAAACTTATTTGTTGCTTTTGTTAAATAAATTTTGTTTCAGTATTTAATGGTCATATATAGGTCTCAATTTTTAGGTCCTTAGAGCGCATGACTCCTACAAAAAAACAAAAACAAATTAGTATCTCTTAAAATATTTAAATGTACATAAAATGAAAAGGTATTAACAGTTCTCCCTTATGTATTTTTCCCCTAACTTTTATTATGAACTTTGTTTTTAAATATTCATTTCTATTTTAGTAAAGGGTATATCTGTGTATCTTTTAATTATAAGGGTTATGCCCCCTCAGTATTAAGACTAGAATGTTCTCTTTTCATGCAATTGGCAGTCTTAACACAATATACACTGTTCATTTCATCTGAATTAAACATAGATTTGACAAATAACTTTTCTACATTTATGAGGAAATGAAACTTATAAAATCTTGTTTTGGGAAATCAATAATATTGTCTTTAAGACATGTGATCGGTCCTCGGATGTTCCATAACTTAGTATTTTACTAGTAGGTATATTAATACATTGTTTAAAGATAAACAAGTTTGTTTAAAGATGAAGTTTGCATCTATCCTTCTTTAAGTTTGAAATGAGGGTGGAATGGAATTGTATGGAATAAAACACCAATTCGGTTTTGTTGGTCCGATGAAAAACGACTCGCATCACATTTAACACGAGTTTATTGAAAAAATTGTAATCACAACAGACAACCAAGGCCTAAAATCACTAAACAATTAAGTTAGAAACTTAACAAATACTAATCACTAAATTATGTAACATTTATAAATTAACACTAAAGATACAACTCTTATAAAATAATGTCTTAATAATAATTAATAAATAACATAATATAAAACAAGTACCGATAAATAAAATAATCACACAACCATTCTTACTTAATAGTAGAGCGCAAAACGAATAACAATAAAGTGGTGGGGATATCATATGTTTCCTATATTAATATGAGTGTAATCCATTTGGGATGTGGTAACAATTTTATCTTTCTAGTCTAACATTGAATAAATTAATAATAAGTTAATATATTTAATTTTAACATGTATACCTACAGTATAGATAACGTAAAGTGATAGATTGTATAGATGTTAACATTATAATAAAGGTTAAAAGTAAAATTTACATGAACATTTATGTTACATAATGAATATAGAAGGTAACATGCAGGTAACACTAGTTATACATAGGGGAATAAAGTTGTATCAAAGGAAAGAACTAGTCTACAGTACATTGTTTCAAAATACTGACAACCGTCGTGATATACTTTTCACAAATATAAAATAAATACAATGTCTCATTCTAAACTGTAGAATATATTATTGTAGTCTAGCAACAAATTCAACACACATAGGCAAATGAATTGCACTAAGAAACTCCTCTGCTAATCTTTTCTAATTTTAACTAGCTCTACGAATCACCATGTTTAGCATTACGTTATTATTGTCACATTTAATATAGCTACATAAATAAAATATATTGTTTAGTATAAATGACGAAATCAATTATAAATAAATTTAGAACTTACCGAGACATGTAATTACAGGATATTGTAATTAGGTTAGCAAATAACATTGATGTTTTAAAGTAAAATTTATTACAAGCTTGAAAGTAAACTATAATAATATAACAATTCATTTTTAAGGTAAATTAGGGACTGAAATCTGGTCCATAATATTGTTTTTTATTAAATACTCTAACACTTTCTCAGGTCAGTTTTCTGAAAATACTTATTTGTTCCGTCCTAAAATAAAATAAGTCAATCTTGAACCATGGGAACCAAAATACTTCATAAAAATAATAAATTAAAGTTTATTAAAACGGCAAAATTTTGCCTGTTCAGTCCTCATATCTAACAAAGTAGATTTCCGGTGAATAAATATATTTTTAAGTGATGAATGTATGTATAAATCAAAGATACTATATGTACTTATTGTCATTGGCCCATGATTTTAATTGATATGTATTATTAACCACTTGGTAATATGACAGTGGTTTCTACATCCTTTAGATCTCTTTTACTATAAAAAATTCATTTTGGTTGTTAAATGATAACATTTACATTAAAGCATATGATATGGATGATGGAATTGTCAATTTTTTTTACTATTCAATATATTTTGTGTATAAGAGAATTATCTTTGGTATATAAACATTTGTGAAGCTCTTTTATTTGAACACGATAAATATCACATTGACTACAAAAAGTACAAATACTAGAAGATGACTACAATTAACAATCTAGTGCTATGCACAATATATCAATTAAAAAATTATTACAAATTATTTATTTGTGCTATAAAATGACTGTATATAAAGGTACATAAAGATTGTAAATATACTGATATTTCTTCATTCACAATTTTATTTAGTATATTTCCAGGCTTGAATAATTTTTGTAAATACAGCTGTAAGATATGCATTTCCCAACTAGAGTTATTATAAGAAGAATGTTAAGAAAAATAGATGTATGATACCTTGTTTTAATGTCATATCATTTTAATAGCAAGAATCAACAAACATTTGTTAATTCTTAACAAGGTTGTTATATACAAAGTATGCTAAAATATGACTTTGGTAAAGAGATAATTTTAATTCGATAGCCAAAAGAACAAGTTTTAATAAATATATCATGTAAAAACTGATTATAGTTTAACTGTGCATTTTGAAGTTGAAAAGAAGAATTATATTTTTTATCTTTCTTAAAACAAATTGTGATATTATAAAAACTATACCAACCTCTTGGAAAATATACCAAAGAAGTCTTTTTAAAAAGTCGTCACAAAAATGTAATAACAATCATGTTTTTCAGAGTTTGAAAGGATCATGTTGCTCACCAATGAATGGTAGCAGTACCCAATGAAAAATGAAGTTCTAACCCATGAAAAGGGTGGCAAATTTCTTACATTCTGGTTAAAAAATGTCAATATTTGGTAAGGAAAGATCTGTGATAAAAGTCAGTCAAACTGACTGTCGCTAATGTTGTGATCGTTGTTTCCCTCAGAAGGGATGTAGAAGACAGCTCACATTTGGGTCTCAGAGCAACTGGAGGGGTTGGCATGTGGCCGATCTTCTATAATGACTTCTTGTGCGTGGACATGTTTGTTATCTTCTCGCTCCGCATCCATTTTGTCCAGCTCATCCTTCGACAAGTGGTATACGATTCCTGCCCCATACCCGTCACCCAGCACATTGATAGAAGTCCGGATACGATCTCTGAAATTAAATTTCCAGTATAGTTACATCATTTTATGTACAGCTTGATTTTTTTGTGTAGCTTGTCAATAAATATGTTTCAATTTATTGAACATTTTATTTAAATGCAGTTTAATTATATTGAATAATAACACTGATTATTTCTGTTGATTGGAAATGCTGTACTTCAAGCTTGCAACAGTAACTCTGACAGTTCCACTTTGGATTCGCTTTTTTGACCAAGAATTTACATGATCGGCAATTGTAATAAGCTTTATTTAAACGAGTAACCACATTAAAATGGGAAAGACCACTAACATAGATAAACCGCTCAGTTTTCTCTGTATATTCCTGCCTTTGTTTTCTGTCATATTTTGAAAAAGAAAACAGTATACCAGATTGCTTTTACTTCCTTCTAGTTATCAAATCTGAATGAAGTAAAGAACTTCTCTACGTCATCCAGACATAAGCATCTAATTACAACAAAAGTTAAATATAGTTTTTAAACATGATATATATTGTTTAAAGCTGTATTTTAATAAATTATTGAAATTGTCTTTATGTTATTGTAAAATTTTTGCAGCTTTATAATGTTGGCCATACATTTACGAAACAACGCTTCTAATTCTGAATATCCATGACTTATCAGTATTGTGGTAAACATTTTTAACAGACTACTCTAATTTCTAACTTACCACTACTAATCATGTATCCTCTCCAGTAGTGTAATGTGTATATATTTATTTTTAAGACCCCGATCATCAAGATATGAGTTTCGAATGAGTGTAGATGAGCGAATGAGCGACAAGGAGTAGTCATTGTTACAATCTAAGGCCGACTACTCCTTAGAAAGTATCATTAATTTTGATCCATTTCAAAATTTGTTATGACTGATCCGGCTCAAATTGAGAACCTTAAGCTTATAAAGTTGGGCTGTAACCAACTACGCCAACCACCAATTTATTTTATTGTTATATATTTTATGCATTTATAGTTTACTCACAAGAGCCAGTCAACAGCAAAGAGCAGGGAGACGTCGGAGGTGGGTAATCCAAGAGCAGTGAGGACCAGCAACATAGTTATAAGGGCGGCACTTGGTATAGAAGCCGCCCCTATACTGGCCAGTGTCGCAGTCAGGCTGGACACATTCACATGTTAACGCTTTACAAAATCTACTGAATTATTGTTTATTTATATGCCTCTTCATAAATTTTCTTTTTAAAATATTATTTTTAGCTACGTAAAAGTAAAATTCATTGCTGGTTAATTCTGCATTATTACTTAGTCAACCTCAAATCTTTTCATACTTTGATAATACATTTTTGGGATACTAAATACCAATATTTAGTAAAAATTAGGTGTCGGAAACATAGAGTTAGTATCATTAGTAATACATTAGTGTACACTGATGCCGCCCATATAAAATGCGTCGCTGCAGTTATGGTTTATTTAGGTAGCCTATGGTAGAATATCTTTTTACAAATTCATATTGTAATATACAAAACTACAAGTAGTTATTTGACTAAAAATAATAATTTGAAATGTTGGAAAGAAGATATATATGTTATAAGTATCTTTGTCTTCATTAGAGCTGGAAGCAAGGGGATTGTTGGTCTCCTCAGATGTTGTGCCATCATAAACTTCACAAATAACGTGAACATTTTGGTGGATTCAGGATATTAGCATTTAAACATGAATTCTGCCAGATGTCCTATAATATGGTGTTTCTTGTTGCCGTATCTCGGAACGTATCCGCACACTTCTCTCCACAAACGCTCTATGTGCTGGGTATGAGCTCCACTGTCCAGATCTACGAAATTGTAACTGTGGTTTACTGTTAGGTGAAGAAAGCCTCCTAACTGTAAACAGTTATATGTGTGCCAGCAGTCACTAATAATAACTAACACTGGAAGTATATACCTTTTAATAATAGGCAACAACTGAGCATGTCCACGATTTGCTACTGTTACGAGAAAACACTTCTTCGAATTACGCTTGAAAACTCCAAACACCCAGTTACCTTGAATTACATAGCCTCGGTTATATTTTCGTTTTCCAATTTTCGCCTCGTGTATTTCAACTACTTTTCCAGGGCCACCTAACACTTGGGAATCGCTTTGATTAACAACAATGCAAACTTCTCTAAGATAATTGCTCCAGTCAACTACTGTGTTAGGAGACAGGTTTAGTTCGTTTAAGAGCAAGTTGTGACGTAGAGGCTTTAACAAAGCCCAAAATGTAATGAAACGACAAATGGTTACTTTTGACAAATTATGATTTTCAAACCAAGTGTTCTAATACTGGGAAATATACTTTTGACACTGAACTTTAGTTTTCTTTTTGTGGTTATCTATCGAAACAACCATATTCCAACAATTAAACGAGTGTTTCTCTTCCTTTAGAGTCATTGAACCGCCACAATTTGGACATTTTTTAAACACGACTATATAACAAATGTTTGAACTCTTCAAAATTCTCACTTAAAACAACAAAACTAACTAATGTATTACTGCAACCTTGACACAAAAATGGATTTACATCGGAACAACTCGCCATCACGCACAGAACTGATATGGCTCTCTCAGACATGTCAGTGATAGGGCATGAACTTTGAACCTTCTTATCACTTTGAAACGTGAACTATGGCTTTCCACGTTACACAGATTTTTGTCTTTCTTACTAAGTGAGTACTTACCTTATCATCATATAAAAATATGAATAATAGGCAATGCTAACTTAACCTAACCATAACTGCCGGGGCGCCATGTATATGGGTGGTCTCCATGTCGTAGTATCACTAATTGTACCAACTCTGTGTTGAACACCTAATTTTTACTAAATATTAGTATTCAGACTCCCAAAAATGTATTATCAAAATATGAAAAGATTTGAGGATGACTTAGTAATACTATACAATTACCCATTGCTGAGTATAGTAGTACTTGCAAAGATATAACAATAATTTTATACCATACAATTTGATATTTTTCAACAAAAATTACTCCATTCTCATAGTACGTTGCAGATAGATTTTCTAGATTCTGCAGTCAGTTATTCTTTTAGCCAATAACAGGTTGTTATTAGTAAAATCTATCTTTAAAAACTTATTTTTAGAAACATTTTTGAAGACATATACTGGTAGCAACTAAATTTTAACTATGGGTTTTTAAAAACTACATTGAGAAACTCTCTAATAAAATCTATCTAGCAGGCACAAGTTAGAAGACTGATGGTTTAGTAATAAGGCAGTAAAGGATAGTTCAGCCCCTTTTATCATTGATTTGTAAGGTTTTACTTGGTTTATTTTAAATTTCAAGATTTGCTCAATTTATTCAACTTGCTGGGAGATTAATATTACCTAAGTCAGTATATATATTCAATAACAAAACGCTCAAATGACATTTAAAGAATGCTGAGTCAAAGTGAGCAAAAGAAGGTATACCTGACAGTAATGACATCACCGAGACCCAGATGGATGCCATTCATCTGGGCAATGAAGATGGCGGCAACCGCCTCGTAGAGTGCCGTGCCGTCCATGTTGACTGTGGCTCCGACTGCCACAACAAACCTTGTTACTCGGGGATCTATCTTGTTGTTCTCCTCCAAGCACTGGAACGTGATAGGCAATGTTGCTGCGCTGCAACGGAAATTATACTTCTTCATCACTGACAAAATTGATACAAAGCATCGTCCTTGAGAAGCTATTTTATTATTTTTGTTTCTTCTGAAATACTGAAAATCTCATAACTTATAGAATGTCTTGAAATAAAATGAATAGATTATTTAACTAAAATAAAATCGTCCATAATTTAAATTTCCAATTATAGAGAAAGTTTGATCAAATGGGTGAAGATATAAAAAATGTTTTTAATGCAATAACATAGCTCTTTAATATTATGACATTAATTAAATATGTTTGATAGTAAAATTATACATTCTGTTATCTTTGCAGCCATTTCGTTTTCTTCTTTACTTTTATATATATATATATATATATATATATATATATATATATATATATATCAAAAACAAGAAGGTGTATTAAGCTAGAATATTTTATGGTCCTTTATAACATAAACATCCATTTTAAGAATACATTTTTGTTTTCCTGTATCAAAGTTTTTAAAATTACTTTCAAAAGCCATTTAAAGTTTTGAGTCCTAAATAACTCATTAACTAATAAGTATGAGTAATAAAAAATTACACAGAATACTATGTTTTAGGAATTTTAATTACAAATCCAACTATATAACATTTTTAAAAATTGGATGAAAAATAACAAAGGAAAGATATTTTATATGACAGTATGTACAATGCAATATGCCTGTACAATGTGCAACTGATATGTAACAGCTGATAATAGTAAAGTAATTTGTTATGGTCTTAAATCAGATATCTTATTGTTGTAGGCCTACTAGTCAGCTGATTTAAGACTATCACAATTTACTTTATTATCAGCTGTTACATGTCTGTTATACACTGTACTGGCACATTGCATTGTACATACTGTCACATAAATTATCTTTTTTTTGTTATTTTTTACACATTTTTAAAAACAATATATTGTTAGATTTTTTATTAGTTTGTGAGTTAGACAGGATTTAAATTTTTAAATGGCCAAAATATTGAAACTTGATACTGGAAAACCAATAACTTTTCTCAAAATGAATGTTTATTTATAAAATACTATACAAAAGTCCAGCTTAATAAACTTTTTTGTTTTTGAGTTATAAATTTAAAAATAAAAAAAAAAATGGTGGCTGAAAGGATAACTGAGGTTTTTTGAACACATTAAATATATTTCTGATTCTAAATGAACCAGAAATATCTTGGTTATTATTTCTGGTTCTTTTAGAATAATAATAGAAATAATAACCAAGATATTTCTGGTTATTATTTCTGATTCTCTGTAAAGATCAGAAAGTTCCACCCTGTATATACATTTATTGCCCAACACCACCTTACTTGTATGGTCGGGCAGGTGGGCTAATTCCTTTTATTTATATCTTAGAAACAACCCTGAATTATATGTCTAAGTGTGCGCTGATGAGTAGTAGAGACATACATTCCTATGAGACTAGAGGTAGAGAAAACTACCGAACTGGGAGACACAGAAGTTTATGAGTGACTGCTCTAGCATGCAGGTGTTCATTTCATCAATAAGTTGCTGAATTATATAAAAAATTCGCCAACACCCAAGGCAATATAAACTTGTTTAGAACACTTTCGCGTCACAAGCATTCTATAATGTCAACAAGTTTTTGGCAAACAACTGGGATTTATCAGGAGATTCATTCCGTCATCAGAGGTGGGTTATTTGGATGTATCTATGTAGTGTGAATGAAAAAAAAATTATTATATATAATGTTTGTTATACATGTTAATAATTGTTAATGGTAATAAAAATTATTGAATTGAATTTAAGGGAGGGCAGGTGGGCCAATACCATCGTACATGTAAGGGTGGGCGGTTGGACCACACTATTGTTCATGTAAGGGCGAGTGGATGGGCTAATAGCATCGAACGTGTAATTAAACGTATGTCTTGGTAAACAGGAAGTTGTTATATGGTAGATTATGGCCATTTGTTACAGTAAATTAACTTGATTTTCATAATACAGTTTCATAACCTCACCAACTTGACCCTTTGTGGACCCCTAGGAACAGTAATTAATACACGATAGGCTTGAGTTACATCATACATTTATTACACGTAGATTAGATTTTGTATCTGCAAATAAATCTCCAGTATTCAACAACTACAGTACATCTAAATGTGATGAAGGAATTGTTTTTCTTAATGCAGTACCTGGCTGCTTCGTAATGGGAGTTGGTCAATTAATGAAATATCCACTACAGACAATACTTGTTGCAAATAATGCAATGTTGCTTCAATGTAATTCACACATAGTTTAAAGTCAGCAGACTTGCACCCCGCCAGCCATTAACTGTTGAGTCAACCAGTCTGTCAAGTTATCAGGTGTCCGCCGAGTTTAATGAGGTTTTACTGTGTAGTTTTTTTTTTTTTTTTTTTGTATGAATAGAATTTAGTTTATTTATAATTTGTTTATTTTATTTTTTTGTTTTGTTTTGTAAACTGATTTAAATAATAAGTAATTGTTTGGAAAATCACCAGTCACTATACCAAGTGTAAAAATATAGTTAAAAGATAATTTATTAAATAGTTTTGTAATTTAATATGATGTAGGTAATAAAACATCAGTAATAGTTACAACTGTTGAGGGAGACACAACTATCCACTTTGATTATTACTTACCTGCTTGCTGTGCCGAGAGCAGTGACCCAGGCCTGCAACATACCACGGAAGAAGACTGCTGGATTTTGCCTGGTAATTAGGAAGTAGATTGCGGGCAGTGTAAAGACAGCGTGGATAATAAGACCGACAATGACTGTTATCATATACATTCCCAGCTGTTGAGCTGTGGATGCCAAGTTGGCAATGCCCATAATCTTTCCTGCGATCAAACACATGATGCCGAACGGAGAATACCTAAACATAATAAAAAAGATTTATCATGGCCTGGACATCTGAAAATCAATATAATGCAAATCCACTTTACATTCATGTAATGTATGGTGAATTTGTGTACATTCAAAGGCTAAAGGTTAAGAATTGAAGGAATTTCAATAGTAATGAAGATGCTTCAAATTTATAGAGTACTCATACATTTTTCAACAATTCAAATGAATTTTTTATTTACTGTAAATTCAATACTTTTATTTATTATAAATTCAAATTCTCAAGGCTTCACTATTTGATATTTGAGTCCTCAAGTTCAAATCTAAGTAGCTGCCCTTGTCTATTGTACTGGACAAATCACATGTGGTGAATGCTCCAACACATATGGTGGACAGTTGCAACAAAATAATCAGTCCCAGATCAGTCTCTTTCTTGCTTCAAGCAACATAATGGTCTGACTTTGCGACCAAAGATGCACTTGAAATTATGGAACAGTTGATATTCTGGAACTAAGCTCTCCAGTCTTAAAATCCATTTCCAAACTCAACCCCAACTGATGTCAGGTTCATTCATGATGCGTTTTAATGGTCAAAAAGTTACCCCAGGATATAACCAATCCTCTGTCAGTGCAATTAGTCTTTTCGATTCTGGGGCAACAATGTAGAAATAGATTTCCACAACTGAATGCTTTCCAAACAGTTTGCAAAAAAGTGTGTTTTCTGTTTTCAAAACCAAATGGAAAACACACAAATATGTTTCTTTCTCAAAGACAAAATTAGGGAGGGTAGGATGACCTAGCTAGAATGGTGGCGTAGTGCTGTAACCCAGCTACTTGGGAACAAAGTTTTTGGGAGATTGTAGGCGATAGATTCAATACAGTTCTGTCTCTTATTACCAACACGGCATCCTCTCAATGGTCGCCATCGACGTAGACACTACTAGAGAAGTCTGGAGTGTCCATGTTGGGTGGTAGTCAAGGTTCAGATGTTGTGTAGGGAGAGAACTGAGAGTCAGACTTGTCAGTTAGCTGAAAATCAGACCAACACTACATTGTTCGGATTCCACGTAAAGCTGTAGGACCCATAACTGCCCTGGATATTGGGCTATTAATAAATAGTCCTTTCTGAGCTAAGTCGATCTCAGATAGTAACAATGACTACACTCATTCGCCCATATCTCTACAATCGGCATCTTAGAAATGAATAATGAATCTATATAAAAACTAACTATATAGTTTTTTTTAGCAGAATCACAAAATTGCCAACCACTTTTTTTTGTGGTAAAAATTTTCATAACAAAATACTTGTACAGAGTTCTTGAAGAAAAGGAGTTAGGAAGATCTACAATCATAACCTCAAAATAGCCTCTTGGTGTTGCAATAGACAATATGAGGCTTGTGAACTGATCATAGTTATTTACTTGGTGTTATGTTCCAGTTAGGAACACCTTCTGTGCACTATGGCCTGGCATAGAGTCTCTTGTATTGTATCATGTATCATAGAGACAAATACATGGATACATAGCACAAGTACTGAGACCCCCCTATTACTACCCCAAAGGTAAGTGAATAGTTATATTTCCAACAGTCACAGTTTAATTTTGATAGTTTACAGTTAAAGGAGATATATATGTTAATTTAAATTTATTTAGTTTTTCTTTTTACAGATTGGAGTTGGTCAAAAGGAAATAACCATTGGGGTGAATGAAAAATTTTACAGTTCAACTTAAATATTTAAATTTGAAGACTTTACAGTCTAAGTAGATCTAGATGGTACATGTTGTAATTAATCTGTCAAAATGAAAGAATCCATCAAGATAGGGACTACTGTTTAAAGCAGGGGTCCCTTAACTGTCCCCCCCTCCCCTGGGGTGGGGCTGTAAACAAACTTCAAGGGAGACTCCAGATAAGTTGGAAATTCTCTAATTGTTTCTTGTGAAAGCAGAATAAATATTTTTCATTGTAATACTTGTATTTTTACTATGCACAAACATTCCATACAATTCATTATGTAAAAGGGGTGTGGGAGGCTTTCATTTCAACAGGAAGGGGAGTAGGACAAAAAGGTTTGAGATTCCTGCTTTAGAGGACTAATGACAAATGTACATACTCGGACCGTTTCTGATCATTGCGCACAGGAGATGGTTGTGAGTAGGATACGGCCTGAGTTGTTAAGCTCTTTTGTCAGTCACTTTCAAATCAATTATGGTCCTTTTTAAATTATACTGAATTAGTAAAAGGTACCCTCAGTGTATTCAGTAACTGTTTTACATTTCATTTTGATAATACTTGTCCGTTTAAATACGTTAAAGAAAAAAAGAGTATATTGGAAAAACGACTGGATTTCCAAAGGTATTCCCAAGTCAAGTGATAAACTCAAGTTTTACTATTCAATTTAAAAAAAATCTTTTATACAAAGTACGTGTAATAAATTAGGTGATTCTCTTACCACATTACAACACCAACAAGTTTCATGATGATATCGTTGAGGACGACGAAAAACTGGACCATCAATTTACCTTTCTCTCCCATTTGACCCGCGAGCAGGCCGAATGCCAGGCAGAACACGATCATTCCTGGACAACCACACAATTTATCACTCAGTGTGACACCTGCTCAAGACATGTGAAACAAAAAAAAAAAAAAAAAAAGAAAAAAAAACAAACAAATAGTGTTCTTTTTATTTTTCTGCCCTTAGAGGGAGCAAAATTGATTAAATATCTTAGATTTTTATAGAAAGAGGAAGATCAAGAGGAAGGGCGAGAGGAAAGTGGGAGCACCAAGTCTGGAAGGATGTTGAGAGAAGAGGAATGCAGAAAAGAAATGTGGATGAATAGAAAACCTGGAGGGATAGGCAAAAAGGAGGAGGCTGTATAGGGAGGCCTGTGAAAACATCAATGTATGATGGTGATTGAATACAACAAAGATAAACAAATATAAAGGTAAACAAAACTAAGTCAGTTTGTTTAACTATACAATTAATAGCACCATATGAAATAAAGCATTACATTTGATGTACCGTACTTTTAGATTAGTCCTAAATCCAAAACAAGTCATTATTATCTTGCTAAAGGTAGTAAAACCATTAAAATGATGGTGGCCATATGATTAAATAAAAAAATCATCCACTCCAAGGTAACAAGGAAATAAAGATAGAACTTAACTTCTAAAACATAAACTGAAGTCTTGTTAGAGCTTTTCATGCTGTGGAGGGCTTGAGTATAAGATAATTTGTTACTCTATTTTGTCATTTGTAAATGAGAACATTAAAAATACTTTACGGAATCACTTATAGTATACGCATTTCTTTTTGTAGGATTTCATGGATGGTTAAATAACATTTAATATGTTTGTTAAATATTGCATTATTAGTGCCTATTTAACAGTGTACTAATTGTTAATCAAATGAAAATTAAATAAAACTCATTAAATATTAAAACCTAAATGAAATCTAACATAAATATTTAATAATATTAACAACAAATATTACACAACAATTAATTGGATTTTTAATTTAGATATTGGTTTGTATGAGAAGGCAGACCCATAAGAAAGTGATGGAACCAGTAAAACTTAATTTAACTTCTTTGAAGGATTTTAAAATTTTCTAGAATATGTAAACAGAGAACGCATGATCACACAATTTATTACAATATTGCCAAATGTATATTGTACATGCAAAGTTAAAGAATTAAATAGACATTGTAAAGACTTCTAAGAGCATGAATTAAATAAATTTAACAAAATTACAGCACATCATGGACAATTGACGAAAGCCAGTAATATGAAAAACAAAATGAGTTTTCCTCAAAAGGTTAAGTAATTAGATATAGATGAAATTAAGTTCACCAAAGATTGAGATGAAAAAAAACGTTTTGGGAAACCTCTACAGTAAAGAACTTGAATATATCATCTGAGGAAAAGACAGAAGAAAAGGCGAAAGGTAATAGCTGCAGACGACAGTCCTCTGCTACACTTTTTAGGCCAAATTATGAAAAGAAATATTGAAATTGATGGACGGTTCATTGAAAAGAGTTTAGAGTTAATCGTATATTAAATAGAGTGTTAGTTGAAAGATCAGGAATAGGATGAAAAATTAGTGGAGGGTGTACAGTGGCTCAGCAGCAGCAAATTTTTAACACAAATCATAGGATTAGAAACAGTGAGACTACGGATAACTGAAGGGCTCACCCATAACATTGGTCCCATCCTTGTACACCAGCTGAGGTTTCAGGATGAAGTCCGCCGCAGCCTTGCCATCTGAATGGTTGGAGCTCGTGATCACCAGGGGTTTTACCTACAACAGCGGATTGATAAACATTCATATCACCATTGTAGTCTCCGTTACATAAAATTAGTTTTTAAATATTTGTGTGGAATTTATTAAATTTTTAATTGCTATTACATAACGATTTATTTGAACCATTTGCAAGTATTTGTATTATATTTTAGAAGTTTATTATATCAGATAGTTGGATCAATTCTTTTTCTTTCTCGGGCTGCTCTACTCTCTGCTGTTGTCAGGTTGAAGCATCTATCCTATGTTATAAAACAGGAATGCCAGTTAGTGACGGCCTTTTAAGCCTTGAAGTCTCATCGCTGAAATCATTGGGTTTTAAATTGTAATATTTAACACAGCGGAAGGTGAACAGAGATTCTAACTTGTCAGTTTTGTAAGGTGTAAGATCTTGACCTATGTCGTTGACTATAGATATAAGTAGTCTGTCTACTCATTTGTACTCATTTATGAGCTATCATAACTAATACCAATTAATTGTTAGTTATTTTTCTCTTTTTACCTCTCTTTTCAATAAACTCTTGATTTTAGGGCACAGAAAAACCCGAAGCAACCAAGGAAATTAGTTTTCAAATGTAGACTATACGTTAACATTAACGTTATAGCTATACCTGTACAGTGGTATGGACCCACCCACCACCTATACCTGTACAGTGGTATTGACCCACCCACCACCCATACATGTACAGTGGTATTGACCCACCCACCACCCATACATGTACAGTGGTATTGACCCACCCACCACCTATACCTGTACAGTGGTATTGACCCACCCACCACCCATACATGTACAGTGGTATTGACCCACCCACCACCTATACCTGTACAGTGGTATTGACCCACCCACCACCCATACATGTACAGTGGTATTGACCCACCCACCACCTATACCTGTACAGTGGTATTGACCCACCCACCACCCATACATGTACAGTGGTATTGACCCACCCACCACCTATACCTGTGCAGTGGTATTGACCCACCCACCACCCATACATGTACAGTGGTATTGACCCACCCACCACCTATACCTGTACAGTGGTATTGACCCACCTACCACCCATACATGTACAGTGGTATTGACCCACCCACCACCCATACCTGTACAGTGGTATTGACCCACCCACCACCCATACATGTACAGTGGTATTGACCCACCCACCACCCATACATGTACAGTGGTATTGACCCACCCACCACCCATACATGTACAGTGGTATTGACCCACCTACCTATCCACACACAAACATTTGTAGTGGAAAGTTGGTCAATACCACTGTACAAGTATGGGTACAAGTGAGTGGGTTAATATTACTGTATCTATATGATTGGGTGGGTGGGTTTCTGTTTTGTGAAATTAGTTCACGTTCGGTTTTCACATTTAGCTCTAGCAGTCTCTCTCTTTCTATCACTTCATTCCTCTCTGTATCTCTCTAGCACACGCTGAAGTTACGTCAATCGTGTGACTGCTTCTTTTGATACCCTTCACCGTTAGATAGCAGTACATGCTATTATTGATAGCATGTTCATTACCTTGATCCGTCTATTCGTTTCTATAGTCAATGCCTGTGTCTTAAAATTACTTCATCTTATTATCACATTGTTAATAATAATAGTAAATACTAGTAATATTTCAGTTTCTGCAGAAATGATTTAACCTGTAGATGATACAATTCTTTACGAGTTTTATTAACGTTTAATAATAAAATAATTTAAGAACATGTTTGTTTACAACTCTGTAATCCTTAAAACCAAACTGCCTGCTCTTATAGAAACTTGATATTGTATTTGCTGTGTATAAATAAATTGAGAAAATTTAAGTAAAAATCTTACATCTTGCTGATGAGCTAGACTATGAATATGAAGAAAAAAAACACGATTCATAAGTATTTGAAAATATGGTGACTTAAGAATATGTTACTCTTTACAAAAAAAAAGCTAGTAGAATATTAGTTTGCAATTTATTTCTTAGGGAAACAGGAAATTACCAAAAGTGAATAATATTATTTGTATCATAACTGCGTTGGAGTGCCATGTTCAGTTGCCATGGCAACAGTGGGATGACTTATTACGCCAAGTTCCGTCGTTGTTGTTGTTGCCACAATGTTCACAGTTTACAATATTTCTAAAATAAAGAAATGTGTACTATTATTTGTGCAAATCAACATTGTCTAGATTTTTTTCAACTAAGGAAAAATAATAACATTATGTGTGCTATTCTTGAATGAATTTACAACTTTATATTTAGTTAAGATATATTTGGTTTATTGAAGGTATGGATTGAGGAGACGAATTTGAGCTTAAAGCTAAATTTCTGAAACAGAATTTATTCAATTAAAAATAATCATTGAAATTATATTGATTTTATTTTCCTTTCATCAAATTTTGTTGACTTTGTTATTATGTTAATAAAAATTCTATAATATGACTAATCGTGTTGCTTATAACTATTGTAGCAACCACTGGATTATAATCTAACTAAACAGCATAATGTAACCTAACCCAAAATTATTAAAGAATTAATATTCAACTGTTGTCGTTAATTGTTGTTGCAAGTTGTAATGATCATTATAAATATGAAACCACCCTAATTTCTATTATTGAGGATACTATAAAATATTGAAATATAGACTTTTCAATTGTTTTTTGTATTTATAATGGTACTAATAAATATTGATATTGATCATATAAAAACCAAGTAAACTGCCAGCGTCGTGGCTCAGTGATTAAGGCTTTAAACTGCGAAACAGAACCAGTACAAGGTCAAACGGTTGTGCTCTCCTGAGCTAACAGTCTGTTCTTCACTCCTTGAATAAAGTTCACTCACAGGCCTGCAGCCCCTGTGAACTGACGAGTTAAATTAGAAAAAATTGACTCCATAGAGGAGGTTTTTTAATTAAGTGGTAACAATAAAGAGAGTAACCTTTATAAAGGAGTAAAATATAGATAATTTGGACCAAAGCGGAAAATCGCAACAATAAAAAAAAAAAATAAAACTTATGAGATATTAGATTACAGTTACCTATCACAGGTAGTATTAACAATATTTTTGCACAGCCCGTAAATGAGTCCAGCAAAGAGAGCTTGTCGTAACACTTCAGGAGAGGATTTCTGTTGAACGTGTCTTCACTGTTAGAGGTTAGTTCATATTCAGTATGTCAGCCATATACCTGAATGTGATTTTTATTAAAGTTATTATAACCTGATTATAAAAAGTTATTATAAAACCTGATCATATTTTATAGGGTGGAAAGATTGGCCAAACCATTCCTTTTTAATTAAAATTGGAGGACTGGCATTATGAAGGGAGCGAAATAACGAACGACTTTTCTTCATGACAGGAATTAAAGTCCTGCCATTCTGAACCATAAAATGTTTCCTTTTATAAGAACTATCAAAAGGACTTTTTATTAATGAACATCGGTCAGTAATGAACCATACAAGCTACTTGACCTACCTTCTTGTACGTAGTGGAGACTTGTTGGAAACACGCCTGGACCAGGTTGTCGGGCACCATGTTTCTAAAACAACAATATTGACTAATATCTCATTCACTGCTCATTTATTTAAAAATGTATATAAGAATAAATTGAATTATCTCTCGTATTTGAGGTAATCAGGAAAACAAAGGTTTACGAAGTTTAACGTCTAGATCTCAGGCCCTAATTATCAAACCCATGCTGATATAAGTCGTGAAACACTAGGAGAATCAAACCTCACATGAAACTGTTTTGATCACTGAAATAAGTTGAGTTTTAGGAAAGTCATGAGTGGACTACCAATTTAATCTCACTCTATCAGCACCTATTTTTCATTTTGATGTTTTTAAATCACGTATTTCAAATAAATCAACTATTTCTTTTAACATTTTTTCCATCCTGTTTTTATTGACAATATTCTAAGACTGCCATTCTATAAGCGTCATGTGGTCTTAGGCTTAACCCTTCGGAGGCTTTAAGGTAAGCTTAACATCAACGACACTGCTGAAGTGACAGATTCTCTGGAGAAGCCAACCTCTCCCATAGGAACATATATGGGTATGTGAGTGAAAACCTGAAGAAAGTGCCAGTGGTACAGAAAATTTGTGAAATGTTATTCTTTTGTATTTGTTTATTACTACTCTAGTGTTAGTGGACTTATCTTCTAAGGTAAGTTTGCTGATGTCTTATCTCTCCAATTACTCATTATTATAATGAAAATTTCAAAAATAAAAGATCAACCCAATCCTGAGCCTTGCCGGCGTGGTGGCTCAGTGGCTAAGGCTTCAGACTGCGGAGGGCAAGGTCCAAGGTTCGAATCCCCACTGAGCCAACGGTCGGTACTTCACTCGTTGAATAAAGTTGATGCACAGGCCTGTAGGCCCATGTCAACTGGCGAGTGAAGTTACAAAAAAAAAAAAAAAAAAAAAAAAAAAAAATGCCTAAAATATAACCTGCTAGATCATTTTGTTACTGACCACTGAGCAATATTGAACCACCATGTAAATACAGTGTTATAAAGTCATCAACAGTGCTCATTCAAATAATCTCCACCAGAAAGGTGCGTCACATAATAATCTGGAAAATTGTGCTCCTCTTCCAATAATTATCGAATGACATTCAATAAGGCCTTTTCAAGTGCAGTGATGTAGGGAGTTGTAAGCATCCCAGATTAAATTTCAAGATCAAAAGGGTTCGTAACTCATTTGATTGAAAGCTGATGTTTCCTTTTATGAATAAGTCACTGCATACTGTTTAAACTTGTCACTATGGTCTGTACCAGAGCTAATCCTTTTATATCTTATGTAATTTTCATATTGAATTTGCTACAATAAATGCCATTTATGTTAAGTACCGAGAAGGATATTAAATATGAGAAATATCACACATATTACACACATCCCTTACACATATCATACACATCCCTACACATATCACACACACCTCTTATAAAACAGCCCCCCCCCCCCATGGATATCAACAAATAATCGCATTATCTATAAAACTGTATATAAAACTTCCGTATGTTTGTGTACACGGAGTTGCGATTTGATTCGCTTGAAATGTTTAAACAACATTGTATTGATATAACAGAGTGTTTTTATGTATTTAGTTAATAAAATTGTAACTGGGAACAGGGCATTTCAAGCATTTCCCAACCTACCTACAGTTTTTCATAAATGAAAATAAATAAATGTCATGCTGAGTAAGTACTACTGGGACCAGCTGATTTATATACAAAATATACCCAAACCATATCTTGTTATTCTATGTTGAAGATGGAGCTGTATTGGTTTTCTGTATATAATTATTAAAAATAACACAATTTAAACCAATAAAAACTTTAATAGTGAGGCCTTTCGATAGCAAGGCTATTATCATCAGACACATCACAAATAAATATACAAAAAGTAAATAAATGTAATATTAGCTTATATAAACATATGTTTAAAAATTTTTAACTTTCGTGGCTAAATATATTATTATTATTCTAAATGGTAGTTTTATTATGAATTTGAAAGTATTATAAATTGAATTTAAATTGATTGTTTATAGTTTTGAAAGTAAAATAGAATTTTGAATCGGTCCATCTTCTTGATTTAATAAATTTTCAGAATTTGCTTTGTTAATGTACCATGATTCCCATGCATTTTAATAAATAAAATTTAAACCAATAAAAACGATTTAAACCAATTAAAGATTTTATTGGTTTAATTGTGTTATTTTTAATAATTATATATCTTGTTATGTTATTATGGTGACCAGATGATTATTTATGTAAACGAAAGCAAGTTATTTTACTTCAGATTAAATCAAGTAAACAATCAACTTGTTTATTTTTCTAACAATTTAAGTATAAAATAAGTATCAATGTTAATATTAGACTAAGTCACAGCATAGCGTGGCTGGGTTTAGCTAGTTACTCATACAATTAAAAAAATTACTAAAAATTAGGTCTTAAAATAATATTGGTTGATTGTTTAAACATGAATAACTGACATGTGTTCAAATTGATGATTAAAAACTACAATACGAGGGCGGTTCAATAAGTCCTTAGAAAATACAAGATGAGTCGCAAAAAGTATCAATATTGTTTTATTTTTATTTACTATCATCTGTTGCTTGACAACTGTGAAAGTTTCGGTTGATTTCATCAGCTGATTTCATTGTTGTCGTTGATTGAATCAGGAAAGGTTTGTTTATTTAGAATGATGGACACAAGTGAGTTTCGTGCTGTCATTAAACACTTTCATTTGAAAGGCTTAACACCGAAGGAAATCAAAGTTGAGTTGGATGCTGTTCATGGTACATCTGCTCCTGTGTTGGCAACTGTTTATAACTGGGTAAACGAGTTTAAACGTGGCCATACATCCACAAAAGATGAACATCGTTCAGGGCGCCCAGTGGAAGTGACAACCCCAGAAATGGTTGACAAAATCCACGATATGGTTTTGAGTGATCGGCGAATCAAAGTGCGTGAAATAGTTGAAGCTACAGGCATATCACAAGGCACAGTGTTCACAATTTTGCATGAAAAATTAAATGTGAAAAAACTCTCTGCAAGATGGGTGCCGCGCTTGCTCACAGAGGAGAATAAACGCATTCGTGTGGTTGATTCTAAGGCTGTCTTGACAGTATTACGTCGCAATCATGGTGAGTTTCTGCGTCGATAAATAACTGTAGATGAAACATGGATCCACCACTACACTCCAGAGTCAAAGGAACAGTCGAAACAGTGGGTTTTTGATGACGAACGGGCTCCAAAGAAGGCAAAGACAGTGAAATCCGCCGGCAAAGTTATGGCCACAGTTTTTTGGGATGCACAAGGAGTAATCTGCATTGATTACTTGGAAAAGGGAAAAACGATAACTGGAGAATATTATGCATCGTTATTGGACCGACTAAATGAAGAAATCAAGACAAAACGTCCGCACTTGAAAAAGAAAAAAGTTCTTCTGCATCAAGACAATGCACGTGTACACACCTGCGCAGTTGTCATGGCAAAAATAATGGAATTAAAGTATGAGTTGTTACCACATCCACCTTATTCACCAGATTTAGGCCCCAGTGACATTTTCTCATTTCAAAACTTGAAAAAATGGCTCGGTGGACAAAGTTTTATGTCAAACGAAGAAGTGATTGCCCAAACGGATGCCTATTTTGAGGAATTGCCAAAATCCTAATTTTTAAATGGCTTATCCATGTTAGAGAAACGCCTAATGAAGTGTATAGAGCTAAAAGGAGATTATGTTGAAAAATAAACAATAGTTTACCCGAAAAAATGTCTTTTTCTATCTTATTCTAAGGACTTATTGAACCGCCCTCGTACATTTATTCATATTGTTTGGAAATTGACTGGCTACTTCTTTTTAGTAATATGGCCAATTATATAAAGAAATAATAAAACATAAAACATAGATATTTGAGATTAACATTAGTGAAAAACTTAAAATGAAAAATCTTCCTATGGCTTGTGTGTTATATATACATAATAATAACACAATATATACTCAAAATGATAATAATACTGTACATAAATAACTGAAATAATAATAATTATACAATACTAATATTGAGATGAAGTATTCATTAACTATATTCCAAAAACACTCCAACTATGTACAAATCACAAAAAAGTATAATTTTTATTATTTCTATTATAATTAATTTACATGGTTGAGCAAATAATATTGGTAAGTAATAATTTTGTGAATATATTAAACGTTCTGTACATTAAAAAAATAACATATTTTGTAGTTTTGATATCCTTGCAAAAATTATAATGCTGTTTTGAGTTACTCAAAATCAGACTGTATAATTTTTATTAATTTTTTAAAGAGGCTGATTTCCTTTTTACCCTGACTCTGCCCATTCTATATTGATTTGTAATTACTTTACTTTTTATAATTTCTGTAATACTTGTGTTGTGTCTGATGATGACATTGCTGTTGAAAGACCTCACTAAGTAAAGTTTCAAGTTTTGGCTTGAATTGTATAATTTAATATTACAACTTTTATAAAACAGCCACTAATGAAGACATAGCTCCAACTTAAATGGATTCAGATTAATTAAAAACTTGTGAAACTTTCAAAATAAAATTCACATTTGCATAAATGAACCAAATGTACACACAATGGCAGCGACTGAGGCGTTCATCTGAAAATGCACCAATTGTTGTTGTGGCAACGTGCAGTTGCTTTGAAGCAGAGCACTCTTTTGTAGTTTCGCTCCACAATGGTTTCATTCTCATTTGAAAATAAAATGCCTTTTATACAAATATATTTTCAAATAATTTAGCATAATCCACTATTATATTTTGATATAGTGTATAGGAAAACATAACAATTCATTAAGGCCCTGAATATATTCTGTTTTCATTGTCAAAATGAAGTAGTCATAGATTTTGGTTTACAGTGAGTGTATATAGATTTTAATATAAAGGCCAAACCTCCTCATACTCAAAAAAATATTTTTTTAACTTCACTCGTCAGTTTACATGGGCTTGCAGGCCTGTGTGTTACTTTATTCAACATGTGTAAAGTTGAGTATGTATTGTATAACATTCCCAAACCTACAATACAAACTTGGAAAAATCAGCATCTAAGTCCATGCTACTGAGAGGCATCACTTTTGATTACCGGCTTTGAAATTAAAAATGTTGACCCCTTGGTAATAACATTTTACATTTGGAAAAAACATTCATATTTACCTCTGACAATGTTTGTATGGTGAATAGAATTAAAGGATTCTTCTCCTGAAACTGCATACACTATTAATTTTTGGAAAAGTCAAAATACATGGGCTCGACTTCCCAACAAATAAAAAGTACCAAATATTGGGGGGCACAGTCAACAAGTTGAGTGAGCACCTCTAATTTCTCCAGAATCTGAATATAAAGGAACCGTAAGAAAGTGTGATAAGATATTTTGAGGTGATAATAATAAATAATTAGTTAGTATTTAAACAATTTAACCCTTGATTTGTGATTTTAAGGCATTTCCTAACTTGAACTGATCATTATTCACTATCCATCATTAAGCCGATTGTAGAGCTAATGGTGAATAAGAGGGGTGAGTGATTGTGATGAGTGTAGATGAATGAGTATATTTATGAACTTAGGTCGACTGTTCCTTAGAAAGAGCCATTTATTGATAGCCCAATCGCCAGGGCAACTAAGGGACCTGCAGCTTTATGTGGGATCCGAACCACTTAGACTTGGTCTGATTTTCAGCTAAGTGACAAGCCTGGTTCTCAGTTCTGTTCCCTACACAACATCTGAACCCTGACTGACACCCAACAAGGACACACCAGACGTCTCTAATGCCCACGTAGATGGCAACCATTAAGCAGATGCCACGTCACTATTTAGAGTACAAAGTATGTAACCTATCACCTACAATCTCCACAACACTTTATCATAATTGTAATGACTGTTTGATAATGAATTTAATGTACTGTAAATTTACATTAAAATCATGTTAATGCCTTGAAACTATATACCTAAGGCTATTTAATATGCACTTAATTAGTTCTATTCTGTTCATTAACCTTTCAGTAGTAACACGTGTTCCATTTAAAAGAGAAAACAATGTTTCAAAAATGTATTCCCAATTAACAGAATTCCAACAATCGTCTTCAAACGAAGTAGTAGAACTAGTACGAAAATATAAAGTATCTTTCTTATCAAAAAAATCATGCCACATATTTAGGCTTGGCCCATATTAAGTTTACATGTTTCATGATATTACTTTCATATTAGTTAGAGAAAAATATTAGTTGATAATATCTAATATTGTTCTCCATACCACACTGATTTAATAAGGTCAGCAACAGTAATATTTCTAGTCGTGATGTACTTATAATATTAGTAATAGTTTGAGGGAGACAAAGGTAGTTGGACATTTGCCATCATTACGTGAAAATTACCAATCACGATGTTTCAATGTGGTAAAACCCAAACCTTTTTCAAGTGCTAAAAACTAAATTACATCTAAACAAATATGTTATGTTCAAAATTGTACATAACATATTTGTGTAGATGTAATTTAGTTTTTAGCACTTGAAAAAGGTTTGGGTTTTACCAAATCGAAACGTCGTCATTGGTAATTTTCACGTAATGATGGCAAATGTCCAACTACCTTTGTCTCCTTCATATGATACTCCATCATTAACAAATTTCAAAAACAAAGTAATAGTTTAATATTAGTGATTTCAGTCAGTCAGCATTCAGTCAGTCTTATAGGCCGAGAGTGAATGTTTGTTTATTTGTAGTCGGACAACAGTGTCCCCAATCAGAAAGAAGGCGTTTGTATTTATACTAATATTTCTGTATAAATGAATTTCTATTTGCATTCACACTAATATTAATACTGTATATCAGAAATAGCAAGGGATAATGTTTTATGCCAAGATTGTGCTAGAAGACCAGCTAGCAGTTAGTACCAGCGAATCATATCAGGAATACAAAAATATTAATATTAGTCTGATCACATATTAGTTACTCTTCTGCATATAATACGAAAAAGTTAATACTAATATATTCAGCCATCCCTACTAATAGTTACCTGATTATATCTAAGATGGCGTCCAGGGTGGAGACCTTGGTGTCGTCGGGTTTGGACTCGACGTGGGCCTTGATGAGGGGGTTGCCGGGGTGGATGATGAGCACCAAGATGATGCCCACGATGGCCGCCAGTATTGTGGTGGTGATGTAGTAGACCAGAGCACGCATCCCCATCCGGCCCGACGATCGCGCGTCCAGCTGAGCCATGCCTGTGGGTGGGAGCATAGAGGTAGGTTTAACATGGACAGTCCAAGGCTGTAGGCGCGCGCCTGTGCTGCTATCTAACGGTGTTTGGTCACAAACAAGCCCTGGGACGACTCAGATAGCTCAGATATTAGTCACTTCAGCGTGTGCTGAAGAGAGATAGCTGGCGCTATCTGTGAAGACCGAACATGAACTAATGTCACAGAACAGGCTTCACGAGATCCATATGAGCGGAGTCTTCTTGTTTATTTAGTCAATATGTTTATCCCATGTACTTATTTGGACCATTGACCTTATCAGTAATCTTATAGGAAGAACTGTATAACAAAGACATAGAGTAATAACATCGAGGAACGCTCTTCCCTCAAGATAAACATGCTACTAGCTTGCATATGGTTAAAACTGGCTAGGGTGCTTTCAACTCTTTATAGCACTGTCATCCCAACGGGTAAATAGGGCTGATGTGGATGAAAGAACATATATTGGTCAAATAACTGCAACAATATTCTGCCAGAAAAACTCAGGAACAAAATAATAAAAAAATTTAGTTTTGTAATAAACAATATAAAGAGACAAAGACTATTTGAAACTAGTTAGGCTGTGCAATGAAAATCTATAAGACGTCCGACTATATCATTTGAAAGCTGTTGTTGTAATGATTTGGCTCTTAAGTATTCAGAGAGCAAACTCACTAGTACATTTTCCTACAAAGTGAAAATCATGTTGCGTTGTACACAATGAAATTTTTGTGTCGTGGACATAAACTACAAGATTTGCTCTATAATGCATTTAACTTTGCTAATTTCATAACCGATGCTTTTTCCTTCATTTATTTCATTTTCCCATAAATACGCAGACTTTTCCTCTTCGAAATATAAATACGTTTAACCTATTTAGCTAACTAGAATTGAGGCACCAGTGAATGAGCAAACGTAAGCTTTAAATTAATAGGTTTACAAATTCACTACTTCTAGAGTTAGCAATAATAATACAGTACAATCGGCATGACGTTTTAGAAAAAAAATAATACCATCCTTTTGCTGTTCGAAGAAGAGTTCCCGATGATTTTACAAGGCAGAATGGCGTAAACATTGATATATACAGTACAGGTGAACGTCACACAACACAAATATATTACAATATAAGCACAAGATGCACAAATATATTGAAATACAAGTACAAAATGCACAAATATGGTGATCGATTTCTGTGAACCACGCTCACCTTCCTCAGACTAGAGGGATTCACAAAAGAATTCTTATATTGTAATATATTTGTGTTGTGTGACATTTACTTGTACTGTATCTGTACCAACACGTATTATGCTAATTAAAAATCCATTGATATATAGTATATACAGTAAACCCTCGATTTAACGGACTCCAATTCAACGGACTACGGATTTAACGGACAGCGTGCAGTTGGATTACAGTATCTTAAGTGTTTGCAAAAGTCTAGAATATATTTATTAATTCAAAAATCATTGAAAGGAATTTAATGAATCTTGGCAGTTATGTACCTGTCTCTATAACAAACATTTAGACAGGAAGTTTTAAAAATGTTATATGTAAGCCTACCTCAAGTTATACCTGATTTTAAAGGTCTTATTTTGTACAATACAAAAGTGTAAATCTGAGGTCAAAAGGATGACCCAGTCAGAAAATACAGCGATTCAAAGAATTTAAGGTCATATTACTAATTCTTCTCAGTTATTCGGCTATTTATTTACCAGTTTCAGGTCCTTGTTGCTGATGATGTTGTTGATTGTTAATAATCGGCGTTATAAAAATAGCTATGCTATTTAACTAAGACAAAAATAAAAAAATGTATTAAAACACTTTTGACAGTAGTTTTACCTAAAATAGTTTTAAAATACTAGTATAATAATTTGTTACTTATTTTTTATGAAATTTAATTTCTCATATTCAGTCAGATAAATTTTAGCTCTACGAAGCAATAGATAATAACTATTTTACCTTTATATTAATCAGTGTTAGTTATATGACATTACATTCTTTGAGAGGCTATATTTTCTGACTGGGTCATCCTTTGGCCTCAGGTTTGCACTCTTGTACTGTACAAACAAAGACCTTTGAAAATAGGTATAGTTCGAGGTAGGCTTACATTTAAAATTTTTAAGACATCCTTCATGGGCCATCCCCTGGACATGCAAAAAACAAGTAAAATATGTCCATATGTTTGGTATAGGAACAAGTACATAACTACAAAGTTTCATTACATTTCTTTCAATAGTTTTGAAATTTATAAACATATTCCAGACTTTAGCCCAACCCTGTATACCGAGAACTGAAGGAATTTTTATAAAAGAATTTAATTTATTAAACGAGTAGTTTGTTAGGGAATTTCAAATGTTACACAAATAATTATTTTTATTCTGTATATCCCACAGACAATTTATCCTGATGGGTCAACCACTTTAATAAAGTATTTGTATATTTTATTAATTATTTAGTAAACAATGAGCTTACAGCAAAACTGTTAGTTTTGATTGAGGTGTGGCAATTTCACAACAGCTTGGGGTGCACTTACACCGTTTTAACGAACAATCGTATATAGTCCGTTAAATCGAGGGTTTACTTTAAGGGTAGGTATCCAGCGACTGACCAGCAATTAGCGAGGAGATGATGAGGGGTAGGATGAACATCTTGAGCAGCCGCATGAGGATCTCCCCGGGGAAGGAGACCAGCATGATGGTGCCGTCTGAGAAGCTGGCGAGGCGTCCGAGGAACCCAAAGAAGCATCCCAGGAGGACCCCGCCTATCGTCAGCACCAGCAGCATGTTCTCGCCCATCCATTGTGTCACCTGAGGGGGGGGGGGCAGACAATAAACACGTGTAGGATCTAAATTAGTTTAAGGATAAGTTTATTCAACGTGTTGTAATACAGCTTATAATCGTTTAATTGTACGTTATTAAATTAGCATTTCTCAATCTTGTTGTAATTTTAATAATTTTTAAAATCCAAGTTGGAACAAAAAAAGTTCTGGACTTTGAACTAGTTTACACCAACGTGTGGTTATTAAGTTTTTTACTAAAAATCCCGATAATTTAGCACATTTATATTTTGATTGTATGATAAACAAGAATGTTTTGTATGAGTTTTATAAATTTTAGGAATTAAGTTTTCCAGGAAAAAAGTCCTTATTAAGGCCTATCGTGGAACAACTTTTTCTTAGATTCTAGAAGTCGTAAAATTAATTACTTGGTCTCGATGTTATGAAATGTATAGTTACGATACATTACTTTTATGTGCATTAGAAAATGCTGTGATTTTAAATTGATTTAAATCAATATAAAATCACTGCACGTACTGCATATAAAATTAATGTATCATAACTACTCATGTCATAAAGGTTACAACGTGACAAAGTAATTAATTTTACAACCTTTAGAAGCCTTGTCTTAAATGTTGTCTTAAAGAATTGAGAAGAAATTTTCTTCTAGAAAAATTAAAATTTAGAAATTTATAAAACTCATAGAAAATATTCTTGTCGAACACACATTTAATCATAAACGTGGTACATTATCGGTTTTTTAGTAATAAAGGTATAGTTTTGAAAACTGGTTAACATTTCGGAAGTTTTTTGTTTCAGCTACGATAAAAATTAATAAAACTTATAATAAAATTGAAAATGCATATTTCATAACGTAAAATAAACGAGGAAAACAATGGTGAGGTCGAACTTTTCGTAGACCTTTTATTTTCTTAGTAAACAACCTTCAAACTTGTGTACAAATAATTTCTGCGCTGACAGTAGAGTACTTCCCCTTGAAACCCCCAACATTATAATAGCTCTGGTTCTCATGTATTTCTATAGTTGAATTTATTTTACATAGTAGCTAAACAAAATACCTCATAACACATATTTATCTACTGTTTATTTTTTTAACTAATCAGGGGTGACCCCTGAAAGCTTTGTGTGCCAACCCGATCACTCGCTAGGCTCGTGTTCTCTAACTCTTGTAATTTTGTGTCCCCCTTCACACAGCACACTTACGTTAACCTTCTGTGTCAAGTTGCACCGCCCTAAGCTCCCCCATTCGTGTTATAACATAGGCTCTGATTGGCTGGTATTCGGATATTTACTGTCTGATCTCATTGCAGCTCTTTAAGATAAAATATTTTCTCATTACGTATCTAGATCAGATAAAGAATATGTCTGTCAAGTTTAATGGTCTAAAGCCTTGTGGTTTTTTTTTAGAAACTATGATCAGTCGGTTAAAAGTATTTGACTTTTGTATTTATAGATGAATATAAATAGTATTTGTGTATAAAAAGTAGCAGAGCATATTTATTAACGTTAATCACGAACTTACTGAGACATATATTAATAAATGTGCAACGAAACAGTAACTCTTAAATATTATATGCTTGAGAAGTTTAACACCACAGCATTATGATATCTAGGAATTATCCTAGATATCAGTAGTCGTAATTTTGGTTCACATCCATCGAGTTATTAAGCTGACAAGGTAATTTATCACGAAGTTATGTCTCCCCCCCACTCCCCCAATTTGGAGAGGAGATCTTGATAAGTCTAACTGTCACTCGTTCACGTAACACACGTCTTACAACTCAGCCGTTCCACATGTTACATTGACTGACTCACGTCCAATAGTTTTTCATCGTTGATTCTATTTTATTTCAAGTTTTAAACTTATCAATTAGCTCAGCATATCTTTATATTAGATCATTTATATTTAAACCATATGTATCAATGCAGATATAAATAATCAATATTTAATTGGAAAAAGTTTTGTATAGCATACGAGTACAGTGGAATTGACCCACCCACCCATTCACACTCCATGGACCCATACACGTAGGGTGGCACTGACCCTCCCACCCATATACACGTACAGTGGTATTGACCCACCCACCCATTACACGTATGGTGGTAGTACAAAGTATAGTCTTTTGAAAAATAGTATTTTATATAATTAAACGTATAATGGAGTTGTTTTACAACAAACTGTACCCCTCAACAGTCTGTGACACCTCATCAAATTGTGACCCCTAGTCAAACTGTGACCCTCATCAAACTGTGACCCCTAGTCAAACTGTGACCCCTCGTCAAACTGTAACTCTTCGTCAAACGTGACTCCTCGTCAAACTGTAACTCCTCGTCAAACTTTGACCCTCGTCAAACTGTGACCCCTCATCAAAGTGTGACCCCTCATCAAAGTATGACCCATCGTCAAACTTTGACCCTCGTCAAACGGCTGATATCTAATTGCACCGGCGGTCAAAGGAATTTCCACGGGTCAAAACATTCCTCCGTCCGAAAAGTGTCCAGATGCACCGGTGGTCAAAATCTACCCACCTCACTTATCCCCGCTGCAAATTCCTTCGACCGCCGGAGCCGGTGCAATTGGAAGGCCCCTTCCTTCCCCACCCCACTACATTTCTTCAAACATAGTTTATAAGTGTTTAACAATTTCGCAATGGAATATTCTATCAAACACTTGCCGATGTTTCGTGGCACATACTAATGGTAGACCATAGCAGGTTCTAACTAATAAATATGGTAACTATGTATTTAATGTTTAATTTTGTGTTTATCCGTGGCAACACTAACATCTAACCTAACCTAACCTAACCTAACCTAACCTAACCTAACCTAACCTAACCTAACCGACTCATGACTCATGTCATAACAAAGGGTGTGGAATTTGGCACGGTCAGCTTGGGGTTACTGTACTAGGAATCCGGCCTGGTTGGACTTTCCCGGCTCATGTCATAAACAAGGGCCTCTGGTGCAATTGGAACACCCCCCAAAAGGGGCTCCGGTGCATCTGGACACATCAGTTTGGGGCCGATCCCTGACCCCGGTGCAATTGGAAATCTCCCCGTCAAACTGTGACCCTCATCAAACTTGTACCCCTCCTCAAACTGTGACCCCTCGTCAAACTGTGACCCCTCGTCAAACTGTGACCCCGTATCAAACTGTGACCCCTCGTCAAACTGTGAGCCCTCATCAAACTGTGACCCCTCGTCAAACTGTGACTTCTCGTCAAACTGTGATTCTTCGTCAAACTGTGACTCATCGTCAAACTGTGACCCCTCATAAAATTATGCCTCGTTTTCTAATCTTAAATTAATTAAACATTCGACTCACCACTTCAATGTTGGTCAACTCCGGAAGGGGAATTCTGATCACGTGACTCTTGAGTCCGCCATCTTTCCTTTCTTCTTGGTGGAGTGCCACATCAGCCCTGCAACCGAGGGGAGCGTTAAGGGCTTACAGACCGTGATGAGAGATGGTATACCTCAGCAATTCATTAAAAAGTTATAGATTAACTCGTACTGAGTTTGGTAAATTAATCACAACTTTAAAAAAATTAAATATGTATTGGAAGGAAGAAATAAGTTTTAATTTTAGAAAGTAAATTGAATAATGCTGCCTGTAATATTATTTTTTTTATTTTCATTCAAAATAATTTTTTATTAAAAATATTTACATAAGTTCTAAGAGTTTTTTTCTTGTTTGTTTTAAAGTGTTGTGTGTTTTTATATTTATTTTAATACTTTTCTTTCCATGTAAATAAGTGTAGAAACTAACTGAAATAGAGTCACAAACATGAAATTACACTAGAGTAGGTTAGATTTGGTTTTTTGAGTACAAATTAGTCAGCTGATATAACTTTTTTCTTTCCTTTTTTTTGTTGTAAATATAAATGGTCGCTTATATTAAGCAACCCATTTTCTTCTTAGAAATGTTTAGCCATGGATTCAATTATGCCTTTCTATTACAATGTGGTCTTGTTGTAAGCAGGAATTTAGTGTAAAGTTGAAAATATTATTGTTATAATTAGTGACATTTTAAATTTATTTATAATATTTCCCATCACGTGCCAAGTGTAAACATTTATTTAAATTGTATACACTGTACTAAAATGGTCCAGTTGATAAGTTTTTGTAATTTATCACGGCCAGATAGATATTGTACGATTTTTTTGGGAAAATAATTAACTTTGTATTAATATTTTTATCAAAAAATATTATTACCCCGCATAGACTACACGTCTGTTCGTGGATCCATATCAGTCACTAAGAACTTAAAATTAAATCACTTAAAGTATAGAAGAAGTTAGATTTTAAAATAATACAAAAATATATGAAATTCTGTAGTTACTAAACAAATAATAGTTCACAGACAGTTTGAGACAACAAAACAAAATTTAGAATGTTGGCTTTGAATTTGTGGGTGCTGCAAGAATATCTTCATGTCATATTATAAATGAAGCTAGTAATAATATAGTTGGGGGGGGGGGGATAGCAAAACATTAAACAAAGTGAGACATTATCATCTCTTTAACAGAGCCCGATCCGACTTGGTGCAGCTACCATCTGGCACCAACTACGCTGCCACTGCATGTCTTTATGATTTCCAGTGGGGATTTTCTATGAAAAATAGAAAGAAAAGAAAATATTTGCCAATTAATAAAAATTGTTCAATTCACTTCTGTTGTCTATCCTAGGAGTTTGTATCCCGTGACGTACTCGAGGTCTTATTAAATAATCGTGGTTAATGTATTGTAATAAAAAAGTTTTGTTTAGTATTTGTAATATAAAAATTCTTATCTAAAGCTGTTTAGTAACAAAAATGAGCTTTATAAATAAACAATTCGTTTAGTATTATATTTTTAGGTTATCTCTTATTTTTATTCAACATTGCTTTGATCAATGGTCTCTGTAAGACGGCTAATGTCTGTGAACACTAGAAGGAGCTCTACCCAAGCCAAGCTGTAACACTGACTGAACTTAGGCTAAGTAAACACTCCTGCAGTGACCCACGCATGACATCCTAGCGATCTCAGAAAGGCGTAACTTATAGTAGCAATATCATTGAGCAGCCTGCCTACCTAGAATGAAGTAAATAGTGATATTTCTGGCTTTTAAAATATCGGAGTTAGGCAATAAAGACTTGCTTCAGGATTTACCCAAATCGGTCAGATTCCTATCTGTTATGACTTTAGAAATAGAATTTAATGTGCTTGTTTAGCCTACTAACAAAATTCTGAGTGTTTCAAGATATATCTAATTATAATTAGCCTATTCACAAAACACACCAAGAAATTATTTTATATAGCAACAGACTAATTAATTGTGAAAATTATCTTTGTTGGCGATTCAATGGATTTTGCTAGAATTTGCTCTATTCATCTGCCAAATAAATATCGAAATGAATCATAATTGCACATTACGAAAACTAATTATGATTTAATGATTATAGTACTCTACCCCTCTATTACCTCGACGACGAAATTCAGCTTCCCCTCCGCCCTATGGTGCTGGAACAATCAAAGCTGGGCCATGCAGGAGAGATGTGTAGATTGTGTACAGTGAGGGCACCGCTGTCACCACGGCAACCGCATGATTACATGCCCTCGATGGGCGGCAACTGCCACAGACCAGTAGTACACACTGTGTTCCTGCAGGAGTGACGTGGAGGTTGTGTGCAGTGAAGAGACCGCTGTCACAACGACAACCGCATGATCACATGCCCTCGATGGGCGGCAACTTCCTCAGACCAGTAGTACACGTTGTTTCTGCAGGAGAGATGTGTAGGTTGTGTACAGTGAGGGGACCGCTGTCACCATGGCAACCGCATGATTACATGCCCTCGATGGGCGGCAACTGCCACAGACCAGTAGTACACAACGTGTCCTGCAGGAGAGATGTGTAGGTTGTGTACAGTGGGGAGACCACTGTCACCACGGCAACCGCATGATTACATGCCCTCGATGGGCGGCAACTGCCACAGACCAGTAGTACACACCGTGTCCCGGCAGGAGAGATGTGTAGGTTGTGTGCAGTGAAGAGACCGCTGTCACCACGGAAACCGCATGATTACATACCCTCAATGTGCGGCAACTACCACAGACCAGTAGTACATGCTGTGTCCCTGCAGGAGAGTTGTGTACAGTGGGGAGACCACTGTCACCACGGCAACCGCATGATTACATGCCCTAGATGGGCGGCAACTGCCACAGACCAGTAGTACACACCGTGTCCCGGCAGGAGAGATGTGTAGGTTGTGTACAGTGAGGGGACCGCTGTCACCACGGCAACCGCATGATTACATCCCCTCAATGTGTGGCAACTGCCACAGACCAGTAGTACACGCTGTATCTGTAGGAGAGATGTGTAGGTTGTGTACAGTGAGGGGACCACTGTCACCACGGCAACCGCATGATTAACACGCCCTCAATGGTCGGCAACTGCCACAGACCAGTAGTACACGCTGTATCTGTAGGAGAGATGTGTAGGTTGTGTACAGTGAGGGGACCACTGTCACCACGGCAACCGCATGATTAACACGCCCTCAATGGTCGGCAACTGCCACAGACCAGTAGTACACGCTGTATCTGTAGGAGAGATGTGTAGGTTGTGTACAGTGAGGGGACCACTGTCACCACGGCAACCGCATAATTAACACGCCCTCAATGGTCGGCAACTGCCACAGACCAGTAGTACACGCTGTATCTGTAGGAGAGATGTGTAGGTTGTGTACAGTGAGGGGACCGCTGTCACCACGGCAACCGCATGATTAACACGTCCTCAATGGTCGGCAACTGCCACAGACCAGTAGTACACGCTGTGTATCAAGTGCAGGAGAGATGTGTAGGTTTTGTACAGTGAGGGGACCGCTGTCACCACGGCAACCGCATGATTAACACGCCCTCAATGTGCGGCAACTGCCACAGACCAGTAGTACACGCTGTGTCCCTGCATGAGTGATGTGCAGGTTGTGTGCAGTGAGGGGACCGCTGTCACCACGGCAACCGCATGATTACTTGCCCTCGATGGGCGGCAACTGCCACAGACCAGTAGTACACGCTGTGTCCCGGCAGGAGAGATGTGTATGTTGTGTACAGTCAGGGGACCGCTGTCACCACGGCAACCGCATGATTACATGCCCTCAATAGGCGGCAACAGCCACAGACCAGTAGTACACCCCGTGTCCCTGCAGGAGAGACGTGTAGGTTGTGTACAGTCAGGGGACCGCTGTCACCACGGCAACCGCATGATTACATGCCCTCAATAGGCGGCAACTGCCACAGACCAGTAGTACAAACCGTGTCCCTGCAGGAGAGATGTGTAGGTTGTGTACAGTCAGGGGACCGCTGTCACCACGGCAACCGCATGATTACATGCCCTCGATGGGCGGCAACTGCCACAGACCAGTAGTACACACCGTGTCCCGGCAGGAGAGATGTGTAGGTTGTGTACAGTCAGGGGACCGCTGTCACCACGGCAACCGCATGATTACATGCCCTCAATGGGCGGCAACTGCTCTTATACCGCTTTGTTATCTCGCGTTTACTCGCTGAGTGCTGATGCATTGCGTTGCTCCTCATTTCCACCACGATGTATTTTTGTACAAATTGTCACTTTCTCGCGAACAACATTACTTGTCATAATATGAAACTGTTTATTTTTACGGTTGCTTTTTGAGCATCCAGTTTATTTTTAAGCATTAAAGTAATAATTCATCTTGTTAAAGTAATAATTCTCTTGTGGACCATCTCCAATAGTTGGTATAGGTCGTGAAATGTAAGCAAATTTGCTGTATAACGTTGTAGTGTTAGGCAATATGTTCTACTTAGATATTTTGCTCGACGTGACGTGTTACATGTGGTACATAAAATATCAAAATAGTACAGAGTTTGATTTGTATTACCTGTAACCTATAGCTATAAGTTAAGAACTCACTCAAGTGTTCAATGAATTTTTTATTTTGAGGAAAATAGTATACTATTGTTATCATTAGTTCTATTATTGTTTTATAAAGAGGTTGTGATTCACCCTTAGATCCCATCGATTATCCCACTGGCCAATGACACCAGCCAGCTGTGCTTAAAAGAGCAATGGGGCCCAAACACGCATGTCTCGAGTAATGTTGTTAGATATAAAAAAGCATCAGCTAAAAGTATCGGTCATATTGTCAAAGCATTCTTTTTCCCTGTAAGTGTTTATCGGAATTAACAATACTTCAATGGGGAGGATATAATAATGTAAAGGTAGGTGAGGGGGGCTAATAGCATAGGGGATAAATAAATATCGTTATATTCCATAGTGCACTAAATGTGTGGAGTCTTATTTCTTCAGTTTTCGATGCATATGCTAGGGCCAGCACCTTGTCAATTCCTCCATTAACTCCCCCTCAAGGATAAACGTAGTAATTATTACTACACATGTATAAAGATGTACAATTATAGATTACAACTAACTAATGAGTTGTAATCTATTTCTAACTACCACTGAGACGTTCGCTGCAGCCGTAAAAAACCGACCTGTTTCTTTCTGAGTCGAAGGCCTAATACAATTCTTAACTGCTATAATAGATACATATATATAGTAGATATATTTTTATTACTGTTATATATTTATGGTAGGACCTATTGCTAGTCTTCTAGGTACCCAGTAATTTGAAAACGTGCTAAAATATAACGAATAGAAAATTAGCGAATCTAATTACTTATTGTACGTATATTAATAGATTCGTACGGAAACGTGACAATGGTGACTAAAGTGCCCACCCCTCATTTAACATTTTTTTGTTTTTATTTTTCAATTAATAGGAAGAGATTTCCAGACACTTCATTACAATTCCTTTAAAGCTAGTAAAAAGGTAGAATTTTACTACTAATACAATATAACTCATTAACAATTGCTATGATCTAACAACCTAATGAATTGTAAATTAAACACGAACTTTTTTTTCTTGACCCAACAGTCGACAAGTCAACTGATTTGACACACGAAATAAACCATTGATGAAATATCCCGTAGAGATATTTAAATTGGCAAAATACTTAAAAAACATCATGTCTGAATTTTAAATAACTTCTAAGTTGTTTTGCATTGAAATTTAAGGCCACACTAAATCTCTACAAATTAGTTGTATTTTAAATGTTATATGCATAATTTTTCCTGGTTTTAGAATGTGGACATGAAATTTATTTTTATGAACTCTTGAAATATCTTAGCAGACTTATAGATTCCTGGTTGATATTCTATGAGTACTTCGTATTTAAAGTTGAGAAAAACTTGGGTATTATAAAACTAAAGGCAAGAAGCACATTTCTTTTAACGCTGTATTACTACTGGTAGTTGTTGGTTCGAAGTTACCTAGAAGAGCAATCTGATGAACAAAGATGCAGCAATACACTAATTTTGGAGGTGCCCATAATTTTTTCTTCAAAATGCTTCATGGACACACTGGTTCGGTGAATATTATTATTCTAAGAGTCCCAGAATGTACTTTTCGCTCAAGAGATCCATTCTTTTGCCGGGTCTTTGGATTATGTGATTCGGTGATCATTTCAAACAGGCTTAACATCCTTGACTTTTTGAATAACGATTATAGCAGGTTTATAGGGATATTGAAAGCAGCATGATTCTTGACAGAATGACTAAACTCACTTTCGGCTAGTTTATATATTCGAAATGGTTTTTTATTCTAAAAATCATTCCGGAACTATGGGACACATCGTGATTTAGATTAGCCGTTACACTGAATAGTTAATTAATTGTTATTTTCTTACCATAATTGTTGTTTTCATTACTTGTTATAAGAGTGTCAATTACAATGCACTTGACCAGAGAGGTTTTTGTCTCACCGTATAACAACAACTAATTTACCTATCCGTAGGCCAAGTAATGTAATAGCTATAAATAATTTGAGTGGCGGGATCAATAAGTATCGGTTCCCATGGCGACATCTCGCTTGGCCTTGTGACATCCTCCACCTGGACTTGCCGTGGTGGCGGGAATCACAACACATCTCCATCACGACTGGTGCACGTAACAGTTTGGCAAATATTGGACGGTGTTGATCTAGACAGTTCTTGATTACGTTGATGAAGTAGAGCTCTGAATAATTTTCCGAAAAAATGTTGGCCTACTTTCATCTTTCAGTATACTGACCTTGAACTAATATCTAGTTATTAATTGGACGCGTATATCGTAGAATTTAATGTGATAACTAAACAATTATTACTATGTAACTATATATTATGATATGAATACAATTGAACAGTTTTGAAATTACACAATATAAGGATATTTTTTTTCAACAAACTTTCAAACCGACTTATTTACCTGATGTTTCAAATCTCTCCGCGTTTTAAAATTTATTTCTTCTAGCTTTAAGATTTAGTGACTAGGTTTTATTTCTTGCCAAAAAATAAATAACCCGTTTGTACTAAACTTAGGAAATTGTAAGGTATCTAATTTATAGCAAAATTGTTGTTACCGTGTTTGGAACATCTTGTACAATAATAGACACTAATTATTTATAAGTTTATTGGCTAATTAGTTAATTTATTCTGATTTGAATGATGTATTTGACTCATTTCGTACAGTGTACTCTGTCAAAAGAAATAAAGTTTAATTTGATAGTAGCTGACTTGACTAACTTGCCATTGATAAAAGAACACTTTTTGTTAACTTTCTTAACATTGTAAGTAGCACATTAAGGCTGCAAATGACACTAACACTAATTAGAGTTTAAGAGTTGAATGAATGATAGTGTAACTTATTAATTAATGACGCATTCAATACAATGTAAATATTGTCTACTACAATAAAGAGTATTATTATTATTATTAATTATTCAGAATTTCGGTTATAAATATTATTTCTTTAAGTTTGGATAGAGCTTGAGACATTAAAACACGAATCTTTCCCGTTAATTCATTACCATAACCATAACTTTCGTTAACTTAAATAACTAAACCTAACATAACCTAAACAAACCTAACCAAATCTAACATAACATAACTAAACCTAACATAACCTAAACAAACCTTACCAAACCTAACATAACATAACTAAACCTAACATAACCTAAACAAACCTAACCAAATCTAACACAACATAACTAAACCTAACATAACCTAAACAAACCTTACCAAACCCAACATAACATAACTAAACCTAACATAACCTAAACAAACCTTACCAAACCTAACATAACATAACTAAACCTAACATAACCTAAACAAACCTTACCAAACCTAACATAACATAACTAAACCTAACATAACCTAAACAAACCTTACCAAACCTAACATAACATAACTAAACCTAACATAACCTAAACAAACCTTACCAAATCTAACATAACATAACTAAACCTAACATAACCTAAACAAACCTTACCAAACCTAACATAACATAACTAAACCTAACATAACCTAAACAAACCTAACCAAATCTAACACAACATAACTAAACCTAACATAACCTAAACAAACCTTACCAAAACTAACATAACATAACTAAACCTAACATAACCTAAACAAACCTTACCAAACCTAACATAACATAACTAAACCTAACATAACCTAAACAAACCTTACCAAACCTAACATAACATAACTAAACCTAACATAACCTAAACAAACCTTTCCAAATCTAACATAACATAACTAAACAAACCTAACCAAATCTAACATAACATAACTAAACCTAACATAACCTAAACAAACCTTACCAAACCTAACATAACATAACTAAACATAACATAACCTAAACAAACCTTACCAAATCTAACATAACATAACTAAACCTAACATAACCTAAACAAACCTTACCAAATCTAACATAACATAACTAAACCTAAACAAACCTTACCAAATCTAACATAACATAACTAAACCTAACATAACCTAAACAAACCTAACAAAATATAACATAACATAACTAAACCTAACATAACCTAAACAAACCTAACCAAATCTAACATAACATTACTAAACCTAACAACCAAAGTAGTGGTAGTGAATTAATGGAAAAGAACCTAAAACACTTCTAAAATGTTATTCTTTTCTAAAGGAAATCAAGTCCAAAGCTGGTCAAAAATTGTGGAAGTTGTAACCATCCACACCTATGTGATGTTACATTAATTACATTTTCTCAATTAATTTAATCAAAATATTCATTAAATTAAAATTCTTTAACTTTATTTAACTCTTTCTCAGGGTTTTAATGTGGGTAATTCGGTGGAGCTGTATAATACAAGAAATCAAGATTTACTTTATAACATTATTTTATTAGCATTAATTTGAAATTTACTCTATTTCATTTTCTGACAAATATTGTTATGACATGAAATTTTAGCTTTGATTAAATAACTAAAAAGCAATTATTGGTAACATTTTTTACAAAAGACTTATATCTACACTTATCTGAGCAACTCGCACTTCCGGAGTGACCTCATGGTAACACATTTTTATTTCTATCAACTGGACTAAAACCGCACAAAAAGTTTTTTAATGTGAATTTTTAATGTGTTTACTGAACACAGAAAATGAATTTAATTAGGTTAAATAATGAGGTTTTTTAATACTTTGGGCAACAAGTTGGAGTCCTGGGGACCTCAACATAGTTACCCTTGTGATAGTTCGGAAAAGAATGAACGAGTGTCCTGGCGGTTGGCGTCACTTGCCATACGTTTCAAATACGCACGTGGTTCTCCCTCCCTTTATTCCGTCAGCCTATCACGTGCTTCCTTTTTTTTAGAGTTCACCAAAAGGTCGTCTGCTATTCGTTTTCGATACGTTTTCGTTCGCTGTCCTGTGCTGCGCCCCAACGATCCTTTTTTGCACCCACCGTATAAGTTGAATGTGTTTCTTGTTTTGTCAACCGGTGCCTCCTAGACTCGTCCAACATCTGGTTACTGCGATATTTTCCTGGAATAACCCAACCCATGTCTGAGTTGGTGATAAAGAAAGGAATGTGTTTATGGCTTCAAGCGTCTGTTTGGGATAAATATTTCTGCTTGCTTTTCTATCTGACTGGCGATTTACTCACAACGATTCTCGAATATATTTTGAACATTCATTAATTATTTTAATTAAATATATTCCTTTCCTCAAATAAACAATTTATTATCTATTTTATTTAATTAATTTAACTTGTCAATTTGGTGGACCCGTTACAAAGTGTTAAGATTGTTTAATAAGATCACTATGATTTAACCACTAAAATGGTAAATCACCAAGTACAAATTTGCATGTATTTTTGTACTTTGTTTAATTAGTGAAGGCTAATTGACTCTTCAATAGTTTAATAACACAGTGTTGCAGGTAAGTCAGGTTGACATAGGTTAAGGGATGTACTGTTAAATTAGGGGAAGGTACGCCGACTGGAGGGTTGGGGTTATACGCCCCTAACTATGAGGGTACATTACTACTGGTATAAGTCGCGCCATCTAAATTCCGCTCTGGGTGCATCCATGTGAGTGAGGATGCGGGTGGTTGCGCGGGTAAAAAAGAAAGTCAGCCTGAAAACATTGGTTTTTCTGTGAAAAAAGCCGACCAAGTTTATGATTTTATTGCTCTGAAGAGACAAGCCCTACCCTTAGGGTTTTAGTGTACACGAGGAGACTGACACACCACTAGTCAGTCACAAACTGTCTTCTGTCCAGTAACTCACAAAATACTCCTTTATACTGGCACCCAGGAGTTGACAAGGCAATAATTCTATCCTTGTGCTCGGGCCGGAGAGGGACAGTAGGAAACATGTGCAAACCCTTAGCCGTAGTATGGAGTTTGGGTAGTAGCGGCCGACCCAGAGCGGGTCTTAGTTGGCGCGACTTATAGTGACGACACGCCAGTGCTATAAGCTTACTTACCGTTTATGTTTTCATTGGCTGATGTAAGTACGGTATATATAAAGTGTGATTGGAACTTAATGTTTAAAATTTTACCTTTGTTATTTTACATGATATTTGGAGTAAAACACTTGTTTTAGACATTTTTTATTCAAAGTTCTCTTAAAAATCAATTTTAAAGGTTTTTATAACGAAATTAGTGAATTTTGACTAACAAAGTCAGTTTTTCCTATAATAATAGAAATAAAATACTCAAAAGTGTGGTATATTCTTAAAGAGTGTTAAATTTCCATCAGAATAAACTATTTTTCGTTAAGATCAATTGCCTTTTATTGTGGTTTTACGGTGCATGAAAGTAAAACATTTTATAAGTTTTACAAATTCACTTACCAAAAAGCGAATGAGGAAGGTGTCAAATTGTCTTAAAAACTTTCCTAATAAACCTTATTTTATTTGGTTACGAAAATTCCTCTTAGAAGTAAATTTGTAAAACTTACAAATAGTGAACTTAAATGACCTTAAACCACAACAAAAGGCAATTAATCTTAATTAAAAATAGTTTATTCTGATGTCAATTAAACGCTCTTTAAGAATATACCACATTTTTTAGTATTTTATTTTAATTATTATAGGAAAAATTGACTTTGCTAGTCAATGTCGTTAAAAACCCTTTGAAAATCGCTATTTAAAGATAAATTTAAATTCAAATTTCTAAAACCGCTTTTTTTCTTTCACTAATTTAGTTATTTATTTTTATTTAAAAAAACATTTTTCTTCTTCACTGTTTTGATGGAGTAAATTATTATTTGCGTACATATAATGATATCCGAATTATTATTTTGTATATGAATAAAAGTAATGAACTTTTTACTTTTTTTTAAAACTAATTAATTTAATTATTATTTTATTTATTTGTTCATATTTATTATGTCCATTGTTTTTATATGCAAAGATATAAATTAATATGAGTTGTCCTTATTTTCTTAAACGTTTTATTGTATATGTACCATTTTATTTATGGGGTTAAGTGTTAGAGAGGAGTTTACAGTCCTGAGTTTGCCCCTTTAATGAAGGCATTTCATTTCATTACTCCAAATACAATGTACAATAACCCAGTAAAACGTTAAACATTAAGTGTCAATCACCCTATATAGCCTATAACAGTAGGGAATTTGTTATTTTCAAGTATTTTGTTTGTTCAAAATGTTTTTAAAAGTGGAGATCCCCTATAGTAGGGGAAATCCTTCTTTAGGGGTGGACAGCTTTAGCTATGGTTAAAAAAGCGGTTATTTTTAATTTTAACGTTTTTATGTTTTTTATGGTTATGGTTAACGGCTTAAAATAATAGTAAAATTTGATTTGAAAAAGTGGGAGAACGACACAAAAGAAGCCGAAATAAAAGTACTTACCCCAAACGTCCCGTGTGTTTTGAATATCACACAAAAATATAAGGTATAAAGTCTTAATTTAAAAAAAATATTATTTTAATTGTCTCCATTTTATTATAAATGCAGAGATAATTCAAAATCTACCCTCGCAAACAGCAGTTTGCCTCACTTTTTAGGTAAAAATCCCGACCATCACTATGTACACACTTAAGTTTTCCAATCCCATTTTGTAGAGAACATCCAAACACACAGTTTAAATAATTCGGAGTTTCTGTTGTTCATCGAAATCGAATCCTAATAAGAAGTTCGACATTGCCATTGCAGAGTAACAAGATAACAGTTTTATACAGGGTGTCATTTTTAAATGGGCCACCATTGTAATCTTGAAAAACCATAAGTATGAAAAATAACTTTTAAATTGATAACCTTACCTTGCTTTTAGAGACAACTAAAAGTACATATTTTAAATAAAAAAAAAAAAAAAAAAAAAAAAACGGCCAACATTTCCCAATATAGCGGTCAAATTTGATTTTTCTTATGGAACACCCTGTATTTTAACGTAAACAATAATCTTTAGAAATGTTCATTTTAAGACTTTTTATTTTTGGAAGTTTTTCCTTATTTTGCTTAATGATGTATATGTGAAAGCTCGAAATGTTCACATTCCTTATGGAGCCTACCATTGAGATACAACTTTTTTTGTATTGCATTAAAAAAATATTATATCTACAAAAATTACAACATACATTTGAAAAATGTATAACTAGCTATTCTTTTTTCACGACTTAACAGCATAGTGTATTAAATTATAACACACAGAAATTTAAACAAATATGTTTTTTGTTTTATCACACATAAATTTATGTTGGCAGAACTGCTACCATTATCAGCTGTTTAAGTTTATATTAACTTTCAATATAGATCACATTATAACAATAGGTGAATTGTTTGACTTTTTACTTTCCCCCATATGCGTCAGCATAGAGCAAGTATTGTGATCGAAAAAAAAATTTTATAAGTTGGTCAAAAAATCGTCAACAAAAAGTGTTTTTTTTTCGAAAAAAATGTTTAATGTCTGTCTGTGTGTATGTGCCCTTCGCTGGAGACTAAACGGATGGATATATTTTTATGAAATTGGTATGTAGGTGCATTTAGCAAATATATCCAGACCATTTTTTTCACTTTTTTGAAATTTTAGTTTATTTTTATGGAATATAAACATACAAAAATGGAATTTTCACAAAACAGGCTCAAACGATTTTGATTACATTTTTCGGAAAGATGTTAGTTACAATTTAAAATGTTTTAGAAAAAACTGCATGTCTCTAACTTGACTAGTTTTTGAGTTATGGAAAAACAACATATTTGGGAATCAAACTGTTAAGTTTTGATTCTTTAGTGTTAAATATGAGGGAAAGTTATTGCCAATTCTTTGGAACCATTTATTTCCCTTTTCGTTCAAATCCTTGAACATTTAGGTTAGTTTTCCTTCTGACATGCTACATAAAAACTGTATAAATATGTAAAAGGAATGCATGTGACAAGCAGGCATAACGAGTAACCAAAGTACGGAAGCAAATTATTTCGCAGAATCGTGACTTGCTAAGGGTTCGTTTCATTCGACGTATTTCCGTTTTAACGATCCATAAATCCTCCCAGATAAAAGTTTCCCCACGGATGAGTTTTAATGAGCCGAGCCACGTCCACTCGTGGATTATTTACATTCGGCTGGTGAATGAGGGAGGAGAGACAACCGAAGGAGTTATTGACTAGAAGGAGGTGGGGGAGGGGAGGATTTGGCGGGAAAACAATCCTCTGTCGGATTACTGCGACTTTGAGCCATCCCACCACAACCCACGATGCTTCACGATTCATTCTGACGAGACGCTTGCAAACTTTATTTCACAATATACTGAAATCTCCGTATGACTGTCGTTCATAGAAAATTAAAATTGTTGCATATTTGGCTTTAGTTTTCCCGAAGACGTAATTGAGGAAACATAAATCATACACATGTTCATAAAAGAACTAAAAATACGTAATACCAATAAGAAGAACTTTACAGAAAACATATAAAATACAATTTATAGTGCATTCATAATAAAGTTATATGTATTCAACTTAAGATGTCGGTACAGCTTGTGCATATTTTAAAAGCAAACATGAATTATTTTGATTTACCTGAGTGTAGGATGGTGTAGGTTTGTTACTAACAGAGTTAGACTTAGCTCAAAAAGGGCCGTTTATTAATATGCCAATAGTCAGGGCAACTAATTGTCCCTGACACAGATTTACGTAGAATCCGAACCACGTAGTATTGGATCGATTTCCAGCTAGTTGACAAGCTTAATATTCAGTTTCTGTAGTCATTGCTACCACCCAACACGGGTACGCTAGACCTCCCTCTGTGCCCACGTCGATAGTAACCATTCAGCGTCCCCTATGTCAGTATCCTATCGCCTACAATCTCCACAGCACTTTGTCCCCAAGTAGTTGGGTTACAACACTGCGCCACTATTAATGCCTACTAGTTATGTCTTTACATAATTTATGTAAAGAATATGGCTATATATACATGCTGTTAAATGTAAAAATTAATTGCCAGTTTATATACTGAACATTGTTTAAAGGCTATTTAGACTAAAGATTTTCAAGCACATCTGATAAAACCACTCACAGCTTCACTGACTCATCAGAAATACTTCAAATCCCAAGAAGATTGAATGCAAAATTATAGTCAGCAGTTTCTAAGTATAAGAAGAAATCTATTAAGCTTTAGAATAGGTTATTCGTTTCGAAATTTGAATATTATATTTGTTTATTTATATGTAACTTTATGTTTATTTATAAATATATTTCCTATGTGACCTTCCCATAAGGTCAAGGGCAGGGAACCCATGCTAGTTATAGACTTACCTCCCTTTTGACATGATTTTAAATAAACAACTAGTCCATAGCTATTTCTTGAAATATAATGGTTTTAAAATTAAAGTTTAATAAAATAAAAAAGAAAACTATTAAATTAAATAGAGTCTGTGTTATTTCTCAGCCACCGATAGAAGTATCATGTTTGTATTGTGTTAGACATATTACTTTCATACTGTATAAATTTACAACGGAATAACTTCAGGCAAGTTCTGTGACGTTTCCCTATTCTTCATCAAGTGTTCAAGGCAACATAACTTTTCTTGTTAAATTATTCTGGGATTGTTCACTAGACTGTCTTGTATCTGACCAAATTAAACTTATTTATGTTCAAAAATACACTGGATTAATACAAATTTCATATCTATTGGTAACTTAACTGGTATTTTATATTATAGTTAAAATTTCAACCAACCCTGAAGCCGAAGGCACTAATCGTTTCCATCGATAACGTGTGAGTGGGCTGAATATACATTGGTGATTTGAAAAGCCACTTTACAAAATGTCAGGTCGAATGAAGGAGCACGTCAGGGAGACAGGCTGGCTGGACCAGCTGATGTGGCGAGACAGGGGAGTAAATTGGGTTATCAGAGTGGTGCGTGTGTGCGTTGTCATGGCGATGTATCCGGACTGCCGGACACGCGGACACTTGACCCACCAGGGTGGGGGAGGGGGTTGATGACATTTTATACTGTTTCAGGAAAAATTATGTTTGGTTTTAACTTATAAGTTATAAAATGTAATATAGAAGTTAACCCTTGATATATTGTTCAGTGTCACCATTAATTTCTGTTTCACTTTGTAGCAAACTAGTTTAACATTATAGTCTTTAACGCTTATATTAGAGGACATTTTCTTTTTTCTTAACTGAGGTAGTGGGAAGTCGAAAACACGGTTCATAAAGACTACAATCGCTCACACACTCATCCAAAATGATCCTTAACGATCGGCGTCTATGGAGTAACCAAATAAACATCTGATAATATACAAACTGTATTATATGATTAATTTCCACATTAACATACGTTCAAGATTAATATTTATTGAGAAATCCGATTTAGAAATTTTTATTTTGTCCTGGGTGGTTATTAGTTTCATTTATTTATTTATTTTTTTATTTTATAGTTCAGTGGCTTGATCATGGTTTTCGAAAATAAAACATGGTGCTAGTGTTTCCTAAAATAATCTTTGTATTATTTTATCGCACTGTATGCCTCCAAGGAATTGCGAACGAAAGAATCATGGAACGAGATGTGTCTGATGGTGAATGGTAAATCACACTAGACAGTTTTGGAATACTCGACAGAAAAGTGCAAAACGTAATTGTAGCTCTAATACTGTGAAATCATTCTCTTATCAAGCCAATTAGTGGTAAGCTAGAAATGGACCGATTTTGGTGGTACAGGAAAGGTTGTTGGTTACATGGCCCGTCAGATTCAATGTATTTTTTGTATTACTATGTTAAACAATATCATTTAACTTACTGATGTATACATTTGAATGTTTGGGGAATAAATATACTTTCATTTCATTCTCGTAGAATTTAAGTGCTATTATTTAACATGGATTGTGGTGGGGAAATATTTAAAAGCCTTTTCATAATTTCATGAAACTCTTGAAGGGACCCTCAGAGTATTAACAATTACTCTGACTAAAAACCTCTATATACGATATGTGAAAGAGCCAAGCTACTTAAACATTGACATAATAATGACTCAGCTGTATACTTGTTATATGCAAAAACATGCGATTTGGTATAAGCTTTTTGCAAGGCTTTTGCAGTAGAGCCTTGCAATGCAAAGTCAGGATTGCATAACAATCATCACTCCATTTGAGAACTATAGGTTCTGCAAGTGTGTACTCGGTATAACGTCTGTGTATGGGGATGTTTTGGCACCACATGTATTAGAAGACACAACGAGCTACTGTATATAATTGCAGCACATCAGATTTTGATGGAAAACTCCAAACCAATTATAATTAACTCAAAGGGCCACAGAAAGGCTATTCCAGATGTACCAACAAGAGTGCCTCTATTGTGCTCATGATTGGCACCCAAGTCGTGATGACTTTGCCACTTGGAAAGCTAGATGCAATAAATGTCAAAATATACGCCATTACAGCTGGTGCCGCCAGTGATGAACTTAAGTCACTTTTATAGTTAGGCACTTGGCCAAAAGGACAAGAGGACCGTTTGGTGTCATCAGATTGATTGGTTCCAACGTCCTACTTGACACTTGAACAACCGTTTTGACAGGCTAGGCTTAGTTCAAACCTTCCCACTTAAACGACTCATAAATTATAAAATGTTCCATTTCAATGGACGTGTATTATATAATTCTTCTTACTTGTATACTTATTTTCTATATTGATATTTATTTAGACACCTCCGCTGATTTTGATATTTTTTAAATTTTCTGCTAGGTGTTTGTGATTATGTCTTTATTATAATCATACGTCCCGTGGTACGTAAAAAAAAAAAAAAAAAAAAAAAAAAAAAGAGGGCTGGTCTTTCTCTTCGGTAGTATGGTTGGGTGGTTCAGTATAGTGGCATGTAGGATGGATAAATGATTCTGTATTTTTGTACATAGGATGGTCATGAAGTTTAATATTTATGTAGTATGGGTGGGTGGTTTTGTCTCTAACGTATTATCAACGGACATTTCGGCCCAATATGTAACATGAGAGTATAGTTATGTCTCTTACGTAATTCTAGCAGGTGGTTATGTCTCCTACGTAGAATTGGTTGGTGGTGCTGTATCCTCCGTAGTGATAGTGGGTAGTTCTTTCTCGTGGTAAGTGGGATGGCTAGATAGTTCAATTTCTTACGTGTGAGATATATTGTTCCGACTCATCTGTGTCGTGAGTGGGTTGTTACGTCTCGTGGCTTGTAGGATGGGTGGGTGGCTATATCTATTACACGTTATGGTTAGGTGGTTCTGTCTATCACATAGGATGGGTAAATGGTTATGTATCTAACGTAGTAAGGTAGGGATGGGTGGTTTTGTACCTAACGTATAGTAAGGGCGGTTGGTTCTGTATCTAACGTAGTACTGATGGTTGGTTCTGTATCTAACGTAGTATGGGTGGGTGAATCTGTCTCTTATTTAGTATGGTTGGGTGGTTCTTTATGTTACGTAGGATGGGTAAATTGTATTGTCTATTACATTAAATGTGTGAATGGTTATGTATATAACGTCGTATGGGTGCATAGTTCTGTATTTAACATAGTGTGAGGGGGAGGGGTTTGTATGTAATGTAGTATGGGTCTCGTATCTAACATATTATGGGTGGGCGCTTCTTTTACTAACGTTATATTTATTGGTGGTTCTTTCACTAACGTATCATAGTCTTAGTATGGGCAATTTTTTTTATTAGATCGTGCCTTAAATTATTCACACGAGTAACAGTCAAATAAATATTTTGTAGTGATTGATATTCAGATGTGTTAAGTTGATTAAAGAATAAATATTAGGGACGTTTTCCGTAAATCCAACACTAAATTCATACGGTGGCAACGTAATTCCAGGTAATGCATTGCTGCCAACTCTCTGGAAGGATATTGTGTTGAAGTGCCAACTCTTCAAGAGAAAATATTTACTTTAAACCATCGCCTTCCTTTTAGCCATCAACGAGATACTTTTGGGGAGTTTTTTTCAGTGTGTGGGGACGTTTTAGAGGGTTAGCAATCTCAACCTGTTTGCTTAGTCAACTATTGGAATATTTAGTAAGAAAAAGTTATTTAGTTCTTTATAATTATAACTGTATTTAAAAGTGTTTGATTTGTTATTAAGGTAAAATAATAAATAATAATATTAAATTAGTTTAAAATTTACTTTAAACAACTGAAAATTCACCGTTATTAAAAACGTTTTTCTATAGTAACAGTTACTAATGTTGAACTTATCCCCTCAACATGTTTCTAAAGAATTTGAATACTAAAGGAAAAATTATGTGTTCATTACAATAATTACATGATATAGGCCCTACTACTATTGAAAGTATCAATTATAAAAAATATTAGGTTATTATAAATACTAATATTGAAAAATAATAGTTCCATGTATTAGTCAAATGAATTATACTTTTTAATACCGATTAGGTGGAATATTTCCATTACATTATTATTTGTTACAGGAAATTAAGCTAGATTGAAGCTTTTTCACTTAAAAAACTTCTAATACTTAAGGTTTTAATTTGGCTTGAAAACATTTAGGAGCAACAATATTTTAAGTAACAACTTACAGATTCTTTGGTGATCCCTCATCCGTGTCGATCGTCATCACTACGCACACACACGCACGCACAGGCACAGGTCCATGGTACGGCACGAGGCGGCCTCTAGCACGGCAGCTCGCGAGTGGCTTGGCGAGCTCCCGCCCCCGCCCTCCCACAGGCCCTCCCACCACCACCACACTGATTACTGGTACGACTCAAGCCACACACACTTGGACGTCGGAGATAACCCATCGTATTGATTCCATGAACCGCATTGGTTGAAGTGAATAAACAAATTCTTTTTGTTAAAAAAAGAGTAAAAAAAGAAGAAGTATATTAAAGAAACAGGAAAATGATAGGATAGGGATATGAATACGTTAGTACCCAGATATGAAATTTAACACATGATTTCATCCACAGGACAAATACCGTCCCATAAGTTGTGGTCTATCCACCCCGCCATATTAAGTCGTCGTCATATTGATTTAGAGATCGTTGAAATATTTCTAATGTTTTGAAAATCTTTATGTACAGAAATTTTAAAGAAACATTGTATGGTTACTTTTCCATCCATATATATTTATCAGACCCTAATTTTTGTTAAAGTATTTTACACCAACAAAAATAAGAAACAGAACCTTTATAAAAATATCTTATCATAACACTACATTTTATCAAAAAATCAGTTTTATAACGGTGTTAAACTATTCAATAAAATTCCTGAAGACCTCAAAAGCCAATTGTAAACAATTCATAAAAAAGTTAGTAAATTATGTAGGAAATAAATCATACTACAAAACAAAATTTTTTATAGAAAATCATTATGGATAAGTTTACGAAATTTGGCACCCTTCAAAGTTCTATTTATACTATCGTCTAGAAAATATAAATTGATATTTATTCATACATTTTATTTAACTATTATTATATAATAGATCTACTATTTTTGTTATATATAGGCCTAATTAATATTTATATATATATATTTATACAATTTTAAATTTATTTTGATAGCTTGTGCAATTGTAAAAATTGTCAAAAGCAATAGATGATTATGATTATGTATCTCCAAATTGTTCAATAGAACAATTACAGAGGATGCCTCAGGGGAAATAAAATGTTCCTCGATAAGAAACTGAATGAAAAGGAAACAACAAACTTACTTACTTAGTAGTAAGTGAGAAGTACAGTAATAATCGACCATTCATGTATATGGGAGTTGAGTAAAACGCATAGAGTATAAAATAATTATTAGTGATCCTATATTGGCCTGTTATGGGGGCTGTTCCATAAACATGGGGTTCTATTAAAAAGATTCGGTCCGTGATAATGATAGAATCGCCACTCTAGAAAAATCATGTGATTGATGAATAACTATTTTAGTGAACCATTAGATGATTTTTGTAAAAAATTGTGTTTTTTTTGTAAATGTGTTCAGTTAAATACATGAAACTTTGAATACCATTTACTGACGATTTTAAATTAAAAAAAACTCATATTATAAACTTATGGTCCACTAGATAGAACCTTTAAATAATCATAAAGTGTTCACAATAACTCAATATAATAACAAACACAAACTGTACAGTTGAAACAGGACAGCGTGTTTTAGCCCGCTGACGGTTAAGATTGTATGGCTACTACAGTATCAGGCTGTCGACTTCCCAGCGGTGGCAGGCGGTTTGTGAAATTGCCATCTTGAAATCTCTTCCTTGTTGAAGCATATAACAGTTTTGCTTATTTTTTAATTACCGAGAGATTGTTTATTCGTGGATTTTTATTTATTTATTCAACGATAAACGCGTCCTTTGGCATGCATGGACGAAATCAGATATTGTTAAAATAATTATAAATATTATTATTGACAGCATTTAAAAATATATAAGGTTTGGAAAAAGTCTGAAATATATATCTTAATTTTTAAACTATTGAAAAAATTCAATGAAACTTTGAAGTTAATGTACCAAACATTTAAATATATTTTACTCATTTTTCGCATAGCCAGGGGATGGGCCACGAAGGAAGTCTTAAACATTTTAAATGTAAACCTGTCTCGAGTTATACCTCATTTTAAAGGTAGTTGTTTGTGGAATACAAAAATTAAAATCTGAGGTCAAAAGAATAATCCGGTTAGAAAATACACCTCTTAAATAATATAATGTCTTATAAATATTACTTCATAAGGACAAAGATTATTGTCTATTGCTGCTTACAGCTATAACTTAATTGATAAAATATGATGGATTAGTTCGTTGTAATATATATATATATATATATATATATATATATATAAATAATTTTCATTAACTATTTTTAAGGAATAGTTTTACACTGTTTATTTTTTTTTTATTTTGAATATACTCAATATCTTAAAAGTATGGAATATTTTCAATACGTTAACGTATCTAGAATATATTAAAACTTAAATGAAACTGAATAAAAATCCTTTTTCAAAATACATGGTGAATTCAGGACTACTTAGTTCTCTCCAACACTAATCATATATTAAACTGAAATGTATCCAGAATATATTAAAACTCTTATCGTGACCAAAATACATTCATATTCTAATTTCAGAACTAAACCTAACCTAACTCTTAGATATGCTAATTTTATTGATAACTTGGTTCTGTAGAAGGTTGGCTACATTTTGTTATTTTTACTAATCGGAACATGATTTCCAGTAAATCATCGAAGCTTGAAGTTCACAGTGGACCTGCCACGGACGATCAGGGTGCTTCACCCTCGGAGGGTAGGTGGTCGGCCCACACCTACTCTAGTAGCTGTCACTTGTCTATTCTCCTCTCCAACCCATCTTTTTCCAGTCCAACGTATGATCGTTTATGACAATACGTTAATTGTGACGTAGAATGCGTAACCATTCTCTCAGCATTTTTTTTAAGATCACTCATCTATTTTTTTTTAAGTATTTCAGTTGTACCAATTTTGTAATTTGTAACAGGTTATCTATTTTATCTGTTTAATTATATATATATATATTTATTTATTTATATTTTTTTCTGTCGTCATCAAATCAACAATTCTTTACTACTATTTGACATAGTAAATACATACATCAGCTAGACTAAGATTATGTACAATAGTATAACAGTATTGTATACTATTACTCTACACAACACGTAACCATTATAAGTGTATTACCTTAATATTATTAGCTATGAGCGTCCACAAACTGGCTTCGTAGTCCTGTTTTGCTTGACGAAGACATCTCGCATAAGCTAACATATCAAACTAACATGCATTTAACAACATGATTTTGAACAAGTTCAAACATGAAGTTGTGAAATAAAAATCGTTCACTTGTATGGACCTACTGATACAAAGTTGATTGAAAAAATCACATTACTTGACAGCATACAAAAGTGATACGCAAACTTATGTAGTGGATCCGCCCACCCACTCACCCATATATGTCCGAGGACTATGACCCACCCGTCCACCCATACACGTACAGTGGTGTTGACCCACCCGTCCACCCATACACGTGGTGTTGGGGTGATTTATGTTCAAGGAATTAAATTTAAATCAGTGACCTTGAAGCACAGGTACAAGTTTACCAGTAACTATGTCAAGCCACATTCTTAGAAGTCTTGGTAAATACTGGGACTTTATTCAGCTTTATATTGTCCCCTTCTCTCATAAAAATATGTTTGATTTCTACTTTGAAGAGTGAATTCTTACTGAAGAACATTCTTTTATAATAAAGTCTCGCCCCTACACGTACAGTGGTACTGACCCGCCCACCCACCCTTACACGTACAGTGCTACTGACCTACCCGCCCGCCCATACACGTACAGTGGTAACTTACTGACCCACCCACTCGCCCCTACACGTACAGTGGTAACTTACTGACCCACCCGCTCGCCCCTACACGTACAGTGGTACTACAACCACTGTACGTGTATGGTTGGGTGGGTGGGTCAATACTACTGTATATGTATGGATGGGTGGGGGGGTTTGACTCTCCAACCAGCGAGCACAGAATATAAATAGAGGGGCTACGCCTATCTAACGAGCATTACCGGCAGTGAAGCCAAATCCGCCATTGAGTGGTGGGCCAAACGCGAAAATGTGGATAAAAATTATAGAACATTTTAATGCGTACTTTTCAATAAAACTGCGATTAGACACACTTAGAATTGACCTAAAATTACCAAATTTGGAATATAGAATGTGGTTTAATGTTTCACATTGATGGTTGTGTTAAATATTTAAAATATTTTATATTATATTTATAATAAACGATAATATTTGAACAAATCTTTAGAATCATTGTTTGTGACACGAAAAGGTTAGTCTGGAAGGAAAATTTTCTTTTTTGGTCAGAAAAGTTTTGCCAGCGGCAAAGTTTTAGCATAATAGTTACGTAACATATATTTTTTTTGAAAAAAATGTTCAATGGATAAGACAATAACTTCGGTTAAATGAGGAGAGAAAAATCGACTTGGCGCGGCGGTCGGGACACGGAAGGCTACCACTGCGATTCGGAAGTACTGTAACTGATTCTTCTGTTTTAATGGCACGTTTCTTAAGTTTCATATTTATATAGGTTAAATATTACATATTATTTATTGTTATACTGTACTTAAAATAATTTAGTATTTATTTCACCTAAATAAATGTTATAAACAATTATTTTTCCGCTTATAGGGCAAACTACCGCTTTAGACTGAGGGAGTTTCAGCAAATGTGCACCATTAAATTATATTTGCTTATAGCTTTAATAATTATTTAAAACGAAATAATAGGAGCTATTTAGGCTTGTTATTATTTTTGTTCCTTTGTTGTATATTTTATGTTTGTAATTAAACCTTTACGGTTAAAATGGTGCGAAGGAAAACCAATATACTGTTCTTGCTTCCAGTTTTATTTTAATTAATTTGCTTATCATAACATTGCAGTGACAAAAATTAAGCAAACATTAAAATTTGTGTTTTCTAAAAAAATTATATTATGTAAAAACTCTTTTTACCGTAAACATGATAGGTGGTAAAACAATATTTTATGTTTACGTTTAAAATGTCATAGTGAAACTTTAAAGATGTTGGTAGTAGGCTTAAAGACCATAATGCTTAATAATGTCATAAATATTTTTGTGACTATACTGATAGACGAACATTAAATATAAATAAACGCTCAAATATAAAATTTATAATTATCTTACCTAAATTGAGCCTATTTGAAATTGTATGGATTAACAATATAGCAAAAATGATAGTTTAAGAAACATTACAATAAAACTTTGACATGAATTAAATACTAGCCTAACCAAACTTTGAAACTTGGTGGTTTTAAAATTTTATATTTGAAAAATGAAACATTTCCCATAGAAAATTTACTTATAATAAATATCATTGTAATGTACAGGTATTATAATTATATAAATAATACATTACCTGTGATAGGTAACTCCGTCAATTTTTCCTTTGTTATTGCAACCAAACGCAATACAACTTTGTGGCATTTTATAAACTAAAAACAAATATAAGAGGAATGACGTATGTCTAACTAAAACGCGAGCAGGCACAGTCGCTAGGAAAATGAAAACGCAGGATAGTTAAGAGCGCTCAGACGCTCAGGACTAGGGTGACTCACTGTCGGCCGCCATCATTTGGTGGGAAGCACCGCAGATCGCCTGGCTTCACTCTCCGTGCCAGGTGGACTCTCTATTTATATTCTGTGCTCGCTGCCTAACAAGCCTCTTATACCCTCACATATGGCTCATATTGTGACAATTTTTACCCTTATTTTAGGTTTAAAGCCGGTGACCTAGTTAAGGGATGTAAATCATCTTTAATGTGTTCCCCAAGAACACGATACAATACAAGTTTGGCAGGAAGTTCACGATCAAATGTAAGTGAAATCGTGCTTTTTCTTCGGTGTGTCAACTGAAACCACTACAAGCAATCAGTGTTCTACACCCTCCCCTCCCCCAAATCTCGGTGTAACGAGTGGAAAGTGAGTGCTCTAATGACATTTGGACTCTATTAAGTCTGTTCGGTTTTAATTGGTTCTAGCTACAACGAAATATATCAAGATATACCAAGAAATAACACAATAGAAATACTGTTTTAGAAATATTATTGGTTTTAATCATTTGTTCATCAATGTTAGTATACACTATATGCAATATTTCCATATAGTCCAAGATATATCTTTATTTTTTAAACATAATTCAATGGGAAAATTATATTAATCATCCCTTGTTGAGGATAGATATTGTTCATGAAAATATAGGGGTTTTTATGTGAAAATAAAATACTACAGTTCTATTTTATTTTGTGTTTTTCAGTCAAACACTAAAGTTTTATGAACTCTTGATCGAACTTAGTTGGGATTAAAAACTTGTAGTTTTATAGTTGTCACAATTCCAAACTATATAATATGTCCTTTAAAAAGTGTTTTAATCAATCTACAATAAAACAATTGATTAATAGAAGTATTTGAAATTGAATTTACATCATTAACCTTTCAAAGGTCGACTTCGAAAGTAATTAAAATGTCATAGTCAATTATGAATAAAATAAGTAAAATGTATTGGCATTTATATATTTTGTTCAGCTGTCATTCTAGAGTAAGTTTCAAATAACTTTAACAAAGCTCGATTACACATCTCTTTGATACAGTCACAGTAGAAGGGGTAGTTACAGTACAGATAGTTAAAAAACTCGTCTATCAGGGGTTGATATACTCCCGTTTTTGTTTGTTTAAGGAGTGTTTCACCTAAGTAATTAACATGTTTTTGGGGAAAATAATTACGTATTAAATTATTCGATCACAATTATTAGAAAAACACATGTAAATAGTTTATTATTTATAATTTGTCTAAACTATTTTTATATGTCTTTTAAGCAGATAAAAGGTTCAGTAGAGTGTTTAGAAGCATCACTTTAAAACCACGAATCACTAATTTACCTTCTTATTATTTATAAAAACCATTTTCTCCAAAAAAACTTACCAAGCGTTTTCCTACATATCACAAAAAGTCGGCTTATTGTTCACTTTATTTTGAAATACTAGATAGCAATTCAGTAAGAAATACCTCTTTTCCTACTTTCACACGAATAATTTCAAGTGTATTTTCTGCTTTCCAATGATGTAAAACTTCGGTGGCTCTCCTATCCACCCTACACACACCACCACTAGTGGATTTATAGGTGTTACAATCACCCAAATAATGTAAAACGAATCAAACAGCTACAAAATATAGCCTACATACGACTCATTTGAACTAGATATTGCAATTTTTTGAGAAACCTTGGATTATAATAATAAGTAAATAAATAAAAACCAAGTTTCTTGATTTGATTGTTGTTCTTTCAGGGAAGAAATTGCACAAAACAATATTTTTAGATCAAACCTGTATCCTAGTGTTAAAATACACGATCTAACATTTTTTCGAAATTAAATTAGTACCATGTCTAATAATGTACAGTACATTTTTTGCTCCTTAAGCAGTTATACAACCTTATGTATAAGTATTATAAATAAGGGAAATGAACAATAATTAAAATTCATTTACGTACTTACCTTGAGCGTTTACGTAATTTGGTAAAGAACATCTTGTGAACATATGTTGTGTAAAATATGCTCAAACATGGTGTTGTTGCATGCGCAGCCTAGCGGAGGAGCCTTGAACTATTCATGTGCAATGAGCGTGTGAAATCCAAAACAACTACAATTTCAACTTAAGATTGTTGTAGTTTTGGAATGTTTTGGTAAAACGGATACTAGATACAAATCTTGTGTACAGGAAAACAAAGATTTGTAGATTTTAAATAACTATTTAGAAACATAACTTAATCTATATTAACTAACCTGAAAAAACCTTGTTTGTGTAAAAATCTCCACCGGTTTGTACGAAAAATGTTGTTTATCAGTGTGATTTAATCTTTGTGATGAAATGAAAAATTACTTTATTTAACAAAAAATTGGCGAGAATAGGACTAAAAAGTCCTCTCTTTTAGTCCCATTCTCCCACTCCTAACCATTCTGAGTGGGATATAAATAGTATGCATTTAATTTATCGTGGCATAATTCCATATCATACAAATAATAATTGTAGTTTTTTATTTAGTATAATTATATATTTCTTATAGTAATACGAGTTTTAAGTATTTATTTTTCAATGCATTTAAACTAATAATTTTTATTTGTTATTGTTATTGTTAAAATACTGTATGCTTTGTAACAGCATTTTATTGTAAGTTAAATTAAAGAGGCTGCAGAGGCTGTCAGCCATCTCGGTTTTAATCCCATAAGAGCAATGTTATTTGTGAATCCTTACTCGTTGTTCGTTTTAGTTTGTGTGTCTGTGTTTCTTTTCTTGTTCATTGTTTCTTGTTCGTGTTGGTTTTGTCTTGTTAGCGGTCATTGGACTGCTGCTGTTTGTCTTCGTCGGCATGGTTAGGTAGTTCTTTGACTTTTGGCTCTAGGGTCCGGGAGGGGAGATGGATTGTCACCTGCATTGCCTTCCAACTTGATATCGCCTGGAGACTTAGAGGAGGACCTACGGGCTGGGCCACCTTTTTGGCCTTCTTTGCGGCCAAGAGGGAGCAGCCACCTATTCCTCCTTTCTTCGCTGCACTGTTGACTGTTTCTCCAGGCAGATGACTTCAGCATGCAGGTGAAATCAATCCCTTATTTTCTTCTCCTCTCTCGGCCACCTTTTTTCTATTTAGAAAATAGGAAAAAAGAAGAATGTAAAGAAGAAGAAAAATGTGTAGTTCTGGCTGTACATTTTATTTAGGAGTTTGTGTGACTGGGTGGGACTTCTTTTGTGGCAACTTAGTGTTTTAAGGTTGGAGTTTTCTGGGCTGTAAAGGAGAGTAGGCCTACCATTAGATTTTATTTTCATATTTTTTTAATGTAATTTTTTGTTTTTGGTGATAGGGTCTATTCTTGTGATCGGGGTTCTCGTGGGCTTGCTTTTTAACTTCCAATTCCCATTAGGAGCCGCCCAGTTTCACTCGCTGGATTCGATGTAATTATTAATTGAAATTTGTTGTTTATTTTGTTGTAACTTTTCAAAATCTGTCTAACCTCGAAATTACTTTTGCGTTCCCGATAGTATGCCGCCTTTGATAATTTTGTTTGTTTTATTTATTGATCATTTGTTACGTTTATTTATTTATAGTTATTGTTAAATATTGTTTTCTCTATTCTTGTTTATTATTTGTGGTACCGGTATTCATTCACTTGTATGTACTAATGTTTTCAGGTGTTTTATGTTTCTAACTGTTCATGTATCTGTTAGTTGTTATTTATTATGTAATTTATTTATTGTTACTCTTTTTTTATAGTTTATGTGTTTAATAAAATCTCTTTCATTAAATATATATATATTTGGATAGGCCTATACTGTTATGTTGAACTGGTAACGGGCCATTTTTCTATTTTCAATGTTTTTAAAAATTTTCAACATTTACTTCTTTCTCATTCTTAATTAAAACTGGATTTTGGACGTAACTTGTGTTTTTCGTTCTGTGTCCTCCTGAGTTCTGTGCATTTTTATGTTTCATATTTTTTGTCAGACTTATTCTTTTTGTTTTAAATGGAATTTGTCAAACAACCCAAGAAAATAAAAGGACTAAATATAACATTGAAGAATCTTGGCTTGGTACGTACATATATTCCTTAGATGAATAAAATACAATTTGTAACATGGAGACTTCACTTCCGTGGTACAATGTACCTGAAAGCGTGTATAACTCTCATATTTTACGTAAAATTTAAAGCATCAACTGAATTATTCGACATATCAACCATGTACATATAGATAATATCATATTGATTACTAAAGTTAAAAAATTTTCAAAATCATGCAGAAAATGTATCAAAATTAGCTTCCAGCTTTCTTCAAGTAGCAATTCGTGGAAATTAAAAATTTGTAGAGGGAAGTAAATTGACCAAAATACTTAACTTTGTATGTGTTCTATATTTGCAAACTGTTTACCAAACAGCAAAACTGTACTATCCTTCCACCCCAGTGGTGGGGATAGCCGGGTAGGAAGTGACAACGAGATAATAGCTCTGGAGGAAGGCCTAGTTAGGGTGCCGGGTGCCGCAGGCCACTGAGCAGGAAGCCGGCACTTCTCACAATGATCGTGGAACCTGCAGCCACGGACTGCACCGACCGACAAGTCAGGTGCGACACCTACCTGACTACAGGATGAATCGTAGTAGTCAGTACAAGTAGAAACCTGCAGCCATGGACAATAGCGATCGACAAGTCAGGAGCGACACGTAGCTGACTGCAGGATGGAAGGTGACTGTAGGGCGTGGCAAAGTTGGCAGTCAGCACACAAACGAATCTGCAGAAAGGAAATTACTGATCGCCAAGTCAGGTTGGATATCTAGATGACTTCAGGATGGATGTTGGCTGCAGGATATGGCTAAGGTGGCAGTCAGTTGACTGCCTGTCAGGTAACAGTCACAAACGAACCTGAAGCAACGACAGTACTGATCGACAAGTGAGGTGGGACATCTAGATGACTTCAGGATGGATGGTGACTGTGGAATATGGCTAAGGTGGCAGTCAGTTAACAAACAAACCTGAAGCAACGACACTACTGATCGACAAGTGAGGTGGGATATCTAGATGACTTCAGGATGGATGGTGGCTGTGGAATATGGTGGCAGTCAGTTAACAAACGAACCTGAAGCAACGACAGTACTGATCGACAAGTGAGGTGGGACATCTAGATGACTTCAGGATGGATGGTGGCTGTGGAATATGGTGGCAGTCAGTTAACAAACGAACCTGAAGCAACGACAGTACTGATCGACAAGTGAGGTGGGACATCTAGATGACTTCAGGATGGATGGTGGCTGTGGAATATGGCTAAGGTGGCAGTCAGTTAACAAACGAACCTGAAGCAACGACAGTACTGATCGACAAGTCAGGTGGGACATCTAGATGACTTCAGGATGGATGGTGGCTGTGGAATATGGCTAAGGTGGCAGTCAGTTAACAAACGAACCTGAAGCAACGACACTACTGATCGACAAGTGAGGTGGGATATCTAGATGACTTCAGGATGGATGGTGGCTGTGGAATATGGCTAAGGTGGCAGTCAGTTAACAAACGAACCTGAAGCAACGACACTACTGATCGACAAGTGAGGTGGGATATCTAGATGACTTCAGGATGGATGGTGGCTGTGGAATATGGCTAAGGAGGCAGTCAGTTAACAAACGAACCTGAAGCAACGACAGTACTGATCGACAAGTGAGGTGGGACATCTAGATGACTTCAGGATGGATGGTGGCTGTGGAATATGGCTAAGGTGGCAGTCAGTTAACAAACGAACCTGAAGCAACGACAGTACTGATCGACAAGTCAGGTGGGACATCTAGATGACTTCAGGATGGATGGTGGCTGTGGAATATGGCTAAGGTGGCAGTCAGTTAACAAACGAACCTGAAGCAACGACAGTACTGATCGACAAGTCAGGTGGGACATCTAGATGACTTCAGGATGGATGGTGGCTGTGGAATATGGCTAAGGTGGCAGTCAGTTAACAAACGAACCTGAAGCAACGACACTACTGATCGACAAGTGAGGTGGGATATCTAGATGACTTCAGGATGGATGGTGGCTGTGGAATATGGCTAAGGTGGCAGTCAGTTAACAAACGAACCTGAAGCAACGACACTACTGATCGACAAGTGAGGTGGGATATCTAGATGACTTCAGGATGGATGGTGGCTGTGCAATATGGCTAAGGTGGCAGTCAGTTGTTTCAATCCCAGCTTCATGTGCAAAAGGTTCTCAGTTCGATCCCAATCAGAGTCATAATACATTTTGAGAAGGATCAGCTGATAATCACCGGCTGTTCATTTGTCATTGGGCTATTAATTAATGACACTTTCTAAGGAATAGTCGGCCTTAGTTTGTAACAATGACTACATTCGGTCATCTACACTCATCACACTCATTCGAAATCCATATTCGCCCATATCTTGACGATCGGCGTCTTATGAATAAATAAATAAATAAAAGTTAGCAAACGAACCTGAAGCAACGACAGTACTGATCGCCAAGTCAGGTGGGATATCTAGATGACTTCAGGATGGATGGTGGCTGTGGAATATGGCTAAGGTGGCAGTCAGTTAACAAACGAACCTGAAGCAACGACACTACTGATCGACAAGTGAGGTGGGATATCTAGATGACTTCAGGATGGATGGTGGCTGTGCAATATGGCTAAGGTGGCAGTCAGTTGTTTCAATCCCAGCTTCATGTGCTAAAGGTTCTCAGTTCGATCCCAATCAGAGTCATAATACATTTTGAGAAGGATCAGCTGATAACCACCGGATGTTCATTTGTCATTATTCTATTAATTAATGACACTCTGTAAGGAATAGTCGCCTTAGTTTGTAACAATGACTAAATTCGCTCATCTACACTCATCACACTCATTAGAAATCCATATTCGCCCACATCTTGTCGATCGGCGTCTTATGAATAAATAAATAAATAAAATTTAGCAAACGAACCTGAAGCAACGACAGTACTGATCGCCAAGTCAGGTGGGATATCTAGATGACTTCAGGATGGATCCGGTGGCTGTGGGATATGGCTAAGTTGCCATTTCATTTGTTAAAATATCAAGCGAAACTTTGAATATTAAAATTGTTTATCACGTTTTAGTCTCTTTTCGTATTTGATAAAATCGACCAAATACAAAACAGTCACTTTAAATTGTCATGCACCTTGTTTACCCATGGTTGGTTTCTTTTTTACCTAAAGATGAAATAAGGCTACAGAATCCTAAAAGCCATAAGTAATATCCATATTACACTGAAGATGATACATTTTTTCAATAGAGTAACAGTTTAGGCAACATTTCAAACTTTACCAAAAACAATGGAAACTTGAAAACTACTCTTAAGGTATTTACATATATTTTATTAAAAAATCTGGGAAAATAAAAGTGTGCCATGTCTGATGTTCAGATATCCCACAGGATTGGTAGTAGCTGTACAGTTTTACCAACACAACAATCTGTAATGTGAGAAAATACCAACTAACTCCAGTTCAGTTAATGTGTTCTCAGCACTCGACGTGACGGTTGTTTATACACGAAGACATGTTCCTGGCGAGTGGTTTGTCACAGAACACTACACTGCTGGCGTTCACGTGTGTTTACCAATAGTTTTATCGTTTGGAATAAGGGTAAACTGTGCTGTTTTTAATAGGGGAGAATCATAAAAAACTGCGAGTTTGGCGGGCCTGTCTTATCGTGTTCCCAGTTTTAACAGTGGAAACAATGGTATTTTTCCTATCCCTTTTGCTCGTACTGTTTCACATATGTTCACTCCGCTCTGCCGAGTGATGAGGGCCTGCAATTTGATTGTCAGTGAGGGGTCTGACATTGATATCTTGTTCAAAAAATTTGGAGTATTTAAATCCAAGTGTATTGCTGGATTAAACCCCCAGAGTATTGTTATTGTATTATTTGTTGTTTGTTGGTTTGTTAAGTTTATTTGTTAGTTAAATTGTTATTGTTGGATATTGACATATTTATTTCTGTTTTCTTCCTATTATATTTATATTATCTTGTTATTTTTTATACATTGTTTACTTATTGGATTATTCATATAATATTGCACATTGTGAATTATTTACATTTATAATGCTTCTTTTCAATAATAATAAATATTGTATTGATAAATCTTTAATAATTAGTTATCTGCACTGTTATATTTTATTATTTATTGTTCATTTGCACTTTGGACTGATGTGGAGGTGACAATCCCATAAAAAATACCTCAAGATGAAGTTTATACGATTCAGAACTGCTTCAATGTAATTGGTATTTACTGTATTCAGGCACGTATATAAAATAAATAAATAAAGGAGTGGTTGTTTGTTTGTGTGGGGTTTATTATTTTTTTTAAGATAGGCCGTTATCATTCTTAGCCTTTCTTTACCCATTCCTCATAGACTATTGATCTGTGCGAGGAACTTATTCAGACAGAGTAAGGGGGCGAACCAGTACAGTAAAAGTGAACATTGCTGATAAATCTTCCAGTTTAGGCCGGATTTGAACCAGCGCTATCTTTGACCCAGACTCAAAGTTCTGAGACCACTCGGTCACCGGTTCTCTCCCTCCGCTTAATGTTTATTGTGTAATACTGGTCTTAAGATAAAATAATTTGTTGTAAAATGTCGCCTGATAAGGCTTTAAAATACGGGAAACTAATTTTACTCAAATATATCAATGATAATTTGCTATTGTAAATAACATAATAGTACAAAGGGAGAACATTTTTATTATTGATTAAGTAACAAACTTCAAATATGTGTAGATATATTTACATAGTTTAGGTTATAAATAAAAAATAAAGGAATCAACATATTTAAAACATTTTAATGAATTAAGGCTAAAGAAAATTGAGTAAATTAAACAATAGTGGCAGTTTAGTCTCTCTTCCACGCTTGCCACCAGACAGCCCGCTGTCGTTCCCGTTTTGCAGTTAAAAATGTATTCACTTAAAGATGTTTACATTTTTTTTACATGCGTATTTAAAATTTTAACCTGCTTTCATAGGATAGATAAATGGTACTGCTACTTCCTGGGATTAGATTTGTTCTAACTGGTTTTAGTAGATTTTAACGAAATATTAAATTAGAGCAATAATAAGTTATTTGTGTTTAAAAATTAAACCAGACGATAAAACTAAAATCTGATTTTAGAGTGCTCTAGACAATTCTTTTGTCTTAAAAAAAGTTAGGTGCAAAATTGTACAATCATAAATATAAAGCTGTAATAATTTTTTTAAATGAACATTGGCCTTTAAGAGGATCGAACCAAATATGGTGGCTGGCATAGCTGACTCTTAAAGTTAATTTCTGTGTTTTAATGTTTTTTTAAAACTATAAATTGAACGTAAAGTATACTGAAAAATATAAACTGAATACATTATAACTTCCCTTGACACTTAAAGAAACCAATCTATTAACTAAATTAATAGAATCACTCTGTCACATTAAAACTGGAATTTCGTTGCACCATGATTGGGTAGAGTCCTGAAAATGTAAATGTACAATTCTAAAAATATTGAATGTTGAGAGAGTTTTGCTGTTTTGAGTCACTTTAGCTCAGTGGGTAGTAACTTTCAAATAAATTCTCAAATTAAAAAAAATTATATATATTGTTCCAAAAATATATATAGGAGTGAGTTGATAAAAAATATGTTATAAAATTAAAAATAATACGTAATTTAATTTATATTTATTTAATATATTACCTGTGTGAAACCCCACTAAACGTACAGTTCTTGGCCTTCTGTAACTATTTACTGTGTCAAACATCCCTCGCAGGACAAGAGGCTGTGCGAGGGGCGCAGATCGATGGCTTCAACGAGTCTCGACTCTAATGGACCACTCGAGAGGACGCCATTTTATCTTCAACCCCTTCTCACAGGTGTTTCACTCAGCTGTGCTCTTGATGGACGTTTTGTAAGGGAGCCCCGATACGTTTCCGGTTATCAACTTACCGATACAATACTGAACAATCGATATGTACCATCGATATATTCTGGTAGTTTACCACTGTGTACACATATGTTTAGTCTAAGACTAGGGGATACCCCTGCACGCTTCGCGTGCCAACCCCGTCCCTTACTTGAAAGTATTATGATTTAATGAATATTCTATGTTTAATGTATATGTTTACTCATAAAGTAATGAGAATGTTTTACATTGTAAGTGGCAATTTATCAGAATTGAATAATGTATGCAAGGATAAATTGAGAGGAACGGAGGAGATGTTAGTTCCCAATTTAACTTTCTTTGTAAAAGGTTATTGTTTTTAGGATCAAAATTGTTGAATGTAATTCCAAAGAATATTAAAGAGTGCAACAATATAAATCTCTTGAAAGGAAATTAAAATGTTGGCTTTTGAATGACGAATGCGTTGACTTTATCACAAACATTACAAAATAATAAAAATAATTTTCTTAACTCATGCTTACAGTTGTTTGGATGCTAACAAAAGATAAAAACTGTTGGAAGGCACTTCAACACAAGCTTTGTCTTCTGAGGCCGAATAGGGTTTGAAAGATTTATTTGTTAATTTAGGTACCTAGTAAATATTACTGTGTAAAAATTGTATTTATGATGTAATACGAGATTTTCTAGGATAAATATTTATTCATTTAAAAATATTATGCATAAGAATATACTGTATGTGTACACTGTATGTATATATTTAAAAAAAATCATATTCTATTCCATTCAATATGCAGACCTTTTCTACTGTTAAAATAATTAAATGTTGAGCTTACTCATAATTTTAGGATGTGTTCACAGAGTTAGGGGTTTTTTCTTTATTTAAGATTTTAATTGTAATTATAAAAAAAAATGGTATTGAGCATTGTTGGATAAAAAGAACATGTTTACATTTAAAATTCTGTATTTATTTACTAACTTACTTAAGTAACTTTTTCAGCTTTTAAATTTACAATAGTCCAGAAGCCTTTTACTTAGCAAGTTTCATCTGTTAGCTGATAAATTTGAAAATTCTAATTCGTGCAATTTTACAGGGTTTAAGTATCTTGATGGAGTTTATAAAAATTTAACAGGGATAACATTTTACAACTACTCGAACATTTCGAATAAAATAATTAGAAATATAAATAAAGTGTGGTTTTTCGTAAATAATTTGCTTAATGTATGTAATATTGCCATAGGTAGGTAATTAAACATTAATTGACGTTACAGACATTCATTTAAATGACGTATGAGCTATTTTATGCCCCTTTAAATAAATACGTAGTTAAATATTTGAAGAATTAAATTTCTTAACTTTGTATTACTATTCCCAGATACGCCTACTATGTCTCGTTTGTACATTTTCAAAATCGTCAGATTGTCCACGAATAAAGACATTAAACGCTGAACTGAGTGATATCATATTAATACTGTAATATGCTTTCAAGACCTGACTCCATGATTAGTACGCGAGCTACTCGTGATGAGTTAATATGTGTTCGACGGATTAACTCTAAATTTTCCTCTTAAGCTTATAAACCTCACATTTTTTAGACTTTTTTCTTTTTATTAGAATTCAGTCTCATAACATATGGCCACACTTATCCTGTTTTATTACATTTTTTACAGTTTGAAAATTTGCGTCTACTCGTTCGTTTTTTGTAAGATATGTTCCTTTTTCGTATAAATAACCAACAAATTATAGAACGGGTAAACAATATGAACTATAAGTCTGAACGTAACGGTGTGATCGATGGTTAGAGTTAGCATACTCAGGGTGAGTTTTAAGTCAGTTCCCCCTGACTTGTTCCTAGAGTTTATAAAAATTTGCTTTTTGATCATGCCGTTAAATTAATACTAACCATCTCCTAATTTAGAAATTTGTCAATTATAAATCACTTGGGGTCTTAGATGTATGAGTCAACTTCAAAATCTGAAATAGAACCGTGTTAATATGATATGGCATTTAAGATAATGCAATCATAATTTTAAAAGGATGTGTCGTTCTTAAGTTAAGTTTGTCATGGGTTTGTTTTATTGTGTTTTTAGGGTACTTAAAACACAGGTAAGTTCATAGCATTAACAATTTAACTAAGATCTTTTACTCTCTCCAAACAGACGTCAAGTTTTCTATTGTACCCCCCGATTTCACTGCGTACACATTCCTGTAATGTCCCCCTGTTATAACATTTCCCTTTACACTGCACCCTTATCTATTTTAGGATTTCCATTGCAGGACATCCATTGCATTTGGTCTTTCTAGGGATGACAATCATAAGTGTCGCATTTATAAGGGAATCCTATAGGTGAAGCAAAATGAGGTTTTCGTCATGTATTGGAGATCAGTGTTGGATGATTAGTAAGGACCCACTAGTGGAGGATTGGAATCTAGGACATTAGAACACAATATATTTTTATTGGAAGAATATCCATCTCAGGAAGAAAAAAATCACATATTGGATAGCATATTTACAAACAGCCATAAATAAATTAAATATTGTACTTTCCCATGATCTTTATATCCTTGATTAATTCCTGCTCAGTCTCCGTTCAATCTAACACATTTGGATTTCGTTGGATACATGGAACTCTCGTAGTTTTTCGTATTCGAAAAAAGTCAGATACATTTTTCAATTTTTATTCGGTACTCTGTAATAATTTAAAATGATAAAATACGTGTTTTGAAAGATTTTTGTAATCTTTTATGGTAACATTTAGTTCAAATATAGAAAAGTTACTATGAAAGGCACTTTTTAATTTCGTCGTTTTTTTGCTTTGATAATTTTGCTGTACGCCTTGATTGGGATAAGGTGTGACGTTGACATCCTCAGAAGAATATTTGGTAAAACTAAATTAAATCTTCAAAGAAGTTTAAATTCCATTTGAGTAAAAGTATATTATTTAAAAATATATATATTACTTGGACTAACACTAAAAGTTTACAATGCAATAAATAAAATTCAACCAGAAAGATGAACTGGCAACACGACATGGAAATCCTTGGTTTTACAAAATTGATATTAGTGCATCAAGTGATTAAAAAAATATAATTAAAAATGTTCCATGTTTATAACTGTAGCCATCCCAACATAATTGAAGATGGTTTTCTTACTTTGAGATATCATTGAAATTAAAATCAGTCATTTTTGATTTTAGAAAGATGATCAAAAATTTCTTACGTGATTCAGTAAATCTTTCAACACGAAGAAACTTGAAGACGTGTTTAAAAAATCCATTCTCAGTTTACCGAGTCGTAAAGTTTCTTCGTGTTGACAGATTGACTGAAACACGTTAGTATTGGCTCATTGGTATTGCTGGAAACATGAACAACTGGATCAGTAGAGCACTAGTAAGAACTTAATAAAATAATAATCTTTATTAATGGCAAATAGAACAATGTTTGTGGACGTGGAATATTTCGGTTCTGGAATGAACAGTTAAACATCATAACATGGAGTTTATTGAAATGGGGACTATTAAGAACTAGTGACTCCCACAGCTCTGACTGGAACAACTCTTTTTATCTCCTATCTTTTCTTGCTCAGGGTTATGTTCAGGGACTTCACCATGCGATTCAGCTGCAGCTATACTCCTCTTCTTGTAAACATCGAAATCACCAAACCCTCTGTTGAAAGTATCTCCATGAAAACCCATAGAATCCATTTCTGGCCTTCTCTTTTTATACGTGTCGAAATCACCAAAGCCTTGGCTGAAAGTATCTCCATGAAACCCCATGGATCCTGATGCAGGTCTTCTCTTATGTAGTGATTCGACATTTCCACCGTCATTGTTAGAATTATCTCCATGTATTTCTAGTGAGTCTAATTCGGGGCTCCTTTTTCGTAATGTGTCAAAATCACCAAAGCCTTGGCTGAAAGTATCACCATGAAAACCCATGGACCCTGATGCAGGTCTTCTTTTATTTGAGGGTTCAACTTCTCTAGGCTCTTTGTTGAAGTTTATTCCGTAAAATATTAAAGGGTCCATATCCGATACTCTTTTCTTGTACGTATCAAAATCACCGAAACCTTGGCTGAAGGTATCTCCATGAAATCCCATGGAACCTGATGCTGGTCTTCTTTTCTTCAATGGATCAAACTCTTCAAAATCTCCGTCAAAGGTGTTTCCATGGGTTTCGAGTGATGGTATACCTACTAATCTTTTTTTATATGTATCAAAATCACCAAAACCCTGACTGAAAGTATCTCCATGAAACCCCATAGAACCTGACGCTGGTCTTCTTTTCTTAAAAGGTTCAAACTCTCCAAATCCCCGACTAAAAGTATCACCATGGAACCCCGATGAGTCCATCTCAGGTCTACGCTTCTTGTATGTATCAAAATCACCAAAGCCTTGACTGAAGGTGTCTCCATGGAACCCCATGGAGCCTGTTGCAGGCCTTCTTTTCTTGAATGGTTCAAAATCTCCGAATCCTCGACTAAACGTATCACCATGGAAACCCATCGAATCCATTTCAGGTCTTCTTTTCTTGGCTGGATAGAAATCCCCAAAACCTCCACTGAATGTGTCCCCGTGAAAACCCATCGATGTCATCTCTGGTCTTCTTTTCACAGTCTCAAATGTACCATGTCTATTATATACCTCTGGTGTTTCGATGAAAGTATCACGCTCTGAGTTCCTTTGTCCACCTTCTGATAGTTTTTGTAAATATTCCTTCAATTTTGACAAGAGTGCTTCCTCTTTTGACGCTCTTTTCATTGTTGTAAAATCGCCAAATCCATCAGAAAAAGTATCCCCATGAAATCCGAAAGACCCTTTTGCTCTTTTTCGCATGGTAGTGAAGTCACCGAAGTCCCCGTTAAATACATCCCCATGAAACCCTGATGATCCCATTTCCATGCCCCGCACGTTCCTTGCTCCCGACCTCTTATCCAAGCGTCTTCCAAGTTCTCTTTCTTCCTCTTGGATGTTTGGTACTCTCCATGATTTTTCTTTCTCCTCTACGAGCTGTTTCTCCCTCCCTTCGTCCTCAACTTCTCTCTTCGCCAAACGCCCTTCACATTGTGTGCAATCATATTTTGAAACCGCCAGTTCTTGGGTGGAGTTTTTGTGAGTAATACCTCTTTTCCTCCTCACCGTCCGAGGCTCTACCCAGGGCTCCGATCTCTTCCTGCAATCACATTATTTTTCTTATTAGAATTATTTATATAGCAAATGGAAAATTATAACTAGCAAAAGTACCAATATGTCCTTAACTATAGTCATAGTACACGTTTTCAGTATTATATGAAAAAATCCTTTAAAAATAGCTAAATTAGTTAGTTTTCTCCTAATAGTTTTGCTATCACATTCGAAGAGTTACATTTCATATAATTTTTTGAAAATTTAAATTGTTTTAGTGGACATAAAAAAAACTACTGACTATAAATAATTTTCAGAATACATTTTTAAAATAATATTATTAGATTTATTCTCATATATGCAATCTCAAACATTATATTCCTGATTTACACTTATGGAGATGCATATAAATCAATACATATTTGCGAATCACAAAAAATTAGCGATAGGTGTTGCCTGAATCACCACCTAAAGGCTTGAAATGTAAACAAACAATCCACAGGTATGACTGATATTGATCTCTGTGTGCACGTAGTTCTATAGCTATCCGGTAGGTGCCAGCACTGGTTCACGTAGTTCCATAGCTTTCCGATAGGTGCCAGCTCTGACCAGCAGCACTGTCGGTAAGTAGGTAAGCAAGTATTTTGTTGTTATTCAATTCGTAGTTCCGCAATGTCTTATCAGCTTCGGCTAACAAACAATAAATTATTTGATCAGGTTTTTGCGTAATGAGTTCATATTCGTTTAGGAGGTTTCATAGGTGGTAGTTTACACTTTTGTGGGTAAAAGGCAAAAAAATTACCGGTAGAATAATTATTTACAAGATGAGTTTTGAAGATTTTCCCGGAAAAATAGAACTAACTGAATTATTAACATAAACAAATACTTTATTATTGCAGCCGATGCGCTCCCACTTATTGTTTTGATAAACGATAAAACCTGATTTATTTCTCCTATTTATACCAACCATTTCACCTTTAACGGTTACATAAATTACAAGATAGCAGGAACATAAAAAAATTGGCATGTTTGTACAATAAATATGTCACTATAATATCAATCACAATAACTCAATGACCGAACAACAAGTTATAATCAACAATAACAAAACAAGAACTAACTAATTAACAATAATATCACAAAGAAAAATTAAATCTGACAGTAATGAAATAGTAACCATTTAAAATTAAAATATCAACAAAAAATTATAAAAATAGATAAAACAGGAAAACAACAACATTGTTTTTTTTTGGACATTTATTTTTTAAATCATACATCAGTTATAGAGTACCAATATTATCAGCTAGTTAGCTAAATATTGAGGAGTACTTGCCCAAACGTCACATTTCCCAGATATACAAAAAATATTCAATACTTGTCTCTTGTCTATTGTGATTTCACTCTTGACTAGAGTGATTCTCTTGTTATAGAGAATCTAAACTTTATATATTTTATTTATTTACACTGTACGAATTTAAATTTGTATTTGCCAAAAATCTGCTACTCAACTCATCTGTATCAAGATATATCATAAATGTATCCAGGATTCTGTTCCGGAACAAAGAAGAGGAAACTAGCTCATCAGCGAATATGAATTCGATTATACTCACTATTTAAAAGTACTGATGTTTTCTCTCAATGGAAACAAATAGAATATGCCAATCTAGGAAGTATATGCCAATATTATGACAACTCGTGGGAATTATAGGCATGAACACAGCCAAACTGATATCGCTGTCACTGTTTTCTTTGTCCTAAGTTTGTTGTCCACATCCTGCAGAGCATCAGATAGCTCACTAGCCAGCTGGTAGCTACTATGAAAATGGTCATACTACAAAATACAGAGAATGTGATATCTAATACCGAGGTTTTGAGGTGCCTCAGACCCGCAGATCCTGCATCACAACTCGGCATGACTCCTACAGTCCATCGAAATTCATGGAAGAAAGGTTTTCAACCCAAGGCCACCCACCATCCTAGGACATTCTAGTAGCACTGAATCAGATCAAAGACATCTCAATGGGAGAATGATGAAGCAATGTTGCTATCACACGGGAACGTCAAGGTATTTCAAGTAGCCACCGTGAAAGGTGCAAAATCCATTCCTTCGAACCATCATATTTCATGACGCCATGATGATGGTATTAGACTTTGGAGGCACAGTTCCTTAAAGACACTGGGTAGTAATGGGCACTTTTGATGGTACACCACGGCGATGTAGGAATCATTCGACCAGAGGTGATTGGATTTTTCCCATTGTGAAGAATTACGATAAACGCCATCAAAATCAAATTATTTTTTAACTCAAGAGAAGCCACAACCAGTATTGGAGGGTTGACAGCTCCCCTTGTAGTAACGATGAAATGGGGTTGTCACTGGGCAGCTAGTAACTTGGTGACTAATAATTAGTTAAGGGATTTTTATCTGCTTTTATGCTTTTAATCAAAACTAATATTTTTCAGGAGTTTTGTTCTGTTCCGTAATCACATATTCAGTATATATTGGGGCTCGCCCAGCTGATTGGTCGTATAGGGGTTCGTTTAATGTTAATATTCTTCACTAAAATTATGATTCGGTGTAATTTAAAAGATTCCTCATAGATTTACAAATAAGTACATGAGTAAAGTAGTTTTAACGTTTAGTTAAAAGAAGTTTCATTACTTTCTAAGAGATAGCAGCACTGTCCACATTGGCTGCAGTGGGCAGACACTACTACGGAGAAGCGAATGGACTCAGATGTAAACAAACAATCAACAAGTAAGGATGTATTGATCTTCATACCAGTTAGTTTCATCTCTTCCTAACAGATGGCAGCACTGTTCATAACAGCTGGCGGTGAATAAGCGCAGATAGATTATATTTATACTGCACCCTGCCCCAAAACCTTTAGGTAAACAAATCAGAGTAAAGTAACAGATAGCATACTAATATGTGTCAACAAAACAACTAAAAATCTAGCCATAAAAACATATGTAAATAAAAATTCTATAGATTGGGTTGGTTTCCCAGCTTCAGTTTGTTTTAATATAATGTAAATCATATCAATTATATAAATCAAATTATTTAAAAATCCCAATAAAAACTTTTTTTAATTTTATTACTTATTTTAACTTATATCGGAGAATTTTATAAATATCAGCTACTGAAAATAAGATTCTGATATAAACTGTCCCTGGACTTCAACAAACTAATAACTACTGAAATTTCGAAGACTTGTTGTTATTAGGGTTCTTTTTATACTGTTAAAAATTAATAGTTAGCTCGAGGACGAAAAATAGTTTTTTATATTACTATCAACTAAAAACAAATTAAATAAAAAAGAAGAAAACGTTAACAATTAGTGAGTGGTGTTACCATTAAAGAAAGATAGTAATACTGTGAAATTTATGGATCAACCAATAATTATTGAAATAACAATAGTTTTCATTGAGCCAAATTTTTTTGAAACCAGAATAAATACGTTTTGAGTCCATAGTTTCCCAATGAACTTGCCTCAACTTGTTCCTGGGCTGAAGACCAAGGCGCTGAGCTAGGGAGGGACTGACGTGGAAGCTCTCTGTGCCACGTTTGTAGGGTGCGGGCCAGGAGGGAAAGTAGTCACCGATTCCATCGAACACTGACTCATGGAACCCCCGTGCATCTACTTCTGGAACAAACCATAGTCTCAATTACTGTTATCGAAGCTGGAAGTACAAAATGTTGTGCAGGGCAATAACCCAAGTACCTTATAAGGTTGAAGTAAATTAGTTATTTTAATTCATGGGCGAACCGCAGAACAAGTACTTGATCTGCGAAACGAAATGAATGAATGAAAAGTAACTTTATTGTACGTACAAACGGCGAAGTTTAGGATTACATATAAGTTCTCTTTTACACGTAACCATTAAAAGGAGGGCGTACATATCTTACAAGGACGTGGTTTATCTAACTCAATAGAAGTGATCATCATTTATACATCTAATAGAGAATTCAATTCACATGTAGTGTTGTAATAGATAATTCAAAAAAATCAATCATCCATCAATCTAAAGTAATTTCCAAGTACGGAGGATGCTCGTGTTTAAGTTTAAAACTATATATAAGAACTTTTAGTTTCTAATCCTGTTTTAAAGGTAGAAATTCATACTTTGATAGGTTTGGAGTGAGCTTTTACGTTCAAGAGCATTCTACACGTCCAAAATCATCTTTGAGATCCACCTCTGTCGATTAAAAGTAGAGGATATGGATGTTTAAGTGTACAGTAACCATTAAGTGAGACATGCTCTTTGAGAGTACTAAGTGAACAACCGATCTTTCAAATTCGTATTGCTTTAAAGAAAAAAAGGAAAAGTAAGGTCAAAAATAGATTTCTACTTCTATTTTTTGGAAGAAAGAACAGCGAATTCGATAGCTGAACAATCATTGTAATATCCCAGTTATGCTAACTAATAACAAAAACGATATTCTGCAGAAGGCCGTAAAAAAATTACAATATTAAAAATATTGGGTTAACATGGTTTATTCACTCTTCCGTATGCATACAATAGGATTTAAATTTTGAATATCTTAAATATCACTTCACGAAACATTAGCTGTCCTGAGGTGATTCTTTTGATATTTTTCAAACTTTTCTGGCAGTGATTGCCTTTTGAAAAGTTTCAAAGGCTTCCTGTTGCTTCGTTTGCTCCTAATGACAGTCTCACAGTTCGGTCGTTAAAATTCTCTGAATGTTAACAAGAGCCTTGAAACTCAAAAATAAACGACAATTAATGTTATTCGAGTGTCAACTCAAGTTGCGTTCACACAGTGAGACAACATTCCTGTTTTAGCTAATTAGTGAATATTTTATTTTTGTTAATATAACAAATATGTTGAACATTAATTAGCCCCTGTTAAAAGACAAAAATGAACTCATTACGTGTAGAAATAATAAAAAAGACACATAACATGAGGGTGGGTCTGGGGAAATGTACGTAGTTAGCTGTTACTGAAGGGAGTGGGGGCTCGCCTAAGGGTGACAACATACAAGTGACGCCGAGTGTCCTCCAATTAAGAAACACCACTGCTGAGACAAGAAACACGACAGAGTCATGTCTGACTGATTACCCCATTGCTGATTGTCTGACGTCATTATGGAGGTCATTGATTTCAGATGATTTTTATATAAAACGGACATTGATTAAGAAAGCGAAAACGAGTATTAGGCATGGGTTAGTTCCATTACCACTGTACGTGTATAAGTGGTTGAGAGGATTATTACAACCGTACGTGTATTGGTGGGTGGGAGGATCATCACCACCATGCGTGTATTGGTGGGTGGGAGGATCACTACCACCGTACGTGTTTGGGTGGGTGGAAGGGTGATAACTACTAAACTATATAAGAATGAGTGAGAGGTAACCAACACCGTAAGTGTATGGGTGGGTGGGAGGATCATAAGCGCTGAACTATATAACGATGAGTGAGAGAGTCACCAAAACTGTACGCGTTTGGGTGGGTGGGAGTGTCATCACCACTGTAAGTGGGAGGTCATCCCCACCATACGTGTAAGTGGAGGGTCATCGCCACCATGCGTGTATTGGTGGGTGGGAGGGTCATCACCTACATGCGTGTATTGGTGGGTGGGAGAGTCACCACCAACGTACATGTATGGGTGGGTGAGAGAGTCATCACCACCGTAAGTGTATGGGTGGGTGGGTCATAACCACCGTACGTGCACTGGTGGGAGTGTAAGAGTGTGTAAAGTAGAGCATGCCACTAATAAATGGTGCATAGTAAACCGTTTGAATTGAATCAACGACGAGAAACAGGTGATGCTATGAAACCCAGCATATCCCGTGTAAGAAAAATTTGACAAGTAAATATGAATACAAATAAATAACCTGAACAGTTTTCCGAGGTTTAAATTGTTAAATAAATTATTGATATTGTAATAACACATCAAAGAAATTGAAAGCATAAATATTTGAACTCTGGCTAACAATAATTTTCCGTTAAAGCAAAAAATTAAAATTATTTTATATCAAGTCACACAAGGTTAAATGTACAGTAATCAGTACATTACCACAGCGGACATCAATAGGTCGGGGGCTTCTCAGTTACGTAAAACGACACCCCTTTAGAAGTATCCTCTCAACGAAACCTCCCTCCTGTTGACTGTGAGGGGGGGTTGTAATTTAATCAGTAAAGGAAATTACGGTAAAAGAGGACCTCTACGTCATATATTACCCCTTTCTTTACTGAGACCGTGTAACAGGTGGTCACTAAGGGTAGTTTTGTCACCTTTCACACATACTGGGGCCTTACAAACTCAAAGCGACATGACCTTAGATTATACAGTACTATTTATCATTTTGAGGGGTTCTGTTATTAGTTAAAGTGTATATGTAATAATACAAATGAATCTGTAGCCTCTGTCTCGTTGGAAGAAGGTAGACCTTAAATAACAATACAAATTTAATAAAAATACTGTGTGTAAAATATAGGTCCAAAAGCATCAAAAGTTATTAATAGCATTTAATTTATTTTTTCATTAATATTATTTTATTTGACAGAGTTAGAAAGTTATATAGTGGGGCTTTATATATATATATATATATATATATATATATATATATATATATATATATATATATATATATATATATATATATATAAAGCTCACTCATTCTTTTATATATATATTATATATATATATATATATATATATATATATATATATATATATATATATATATATATATATATATATATATAAATAATCAATTAGAATTCTTAGATAAGATAATTTCTAACCATTCTTATAGTTTAGTTTGAAAGCATTAACTTGTAGTAGATTTTGTTGTTTGTAGCTACCGTTTGAGTGGGCTTGTTGTTGGGGATGGACATAACCTCAATCACAGATTATATAGTTCAACATATAAATACTTCGGGCTTCATTGTAGCAGCAACATTTAACTATACAACAATTAGGAATAATTTTGTACAGAGATGCGTGTTTATTTATTTTTTCTTTCTACGGCATCCACCAATATATAATAGTTATAATAATATGACAACAGAATTGAATAATATAAAAATAGAATAAAAAAATAAAATAATAGATTTTATAAAATATAAACTAGCTGTTGACTGTGACAAAACGAAAAGTTCAGGGTCATTTGGCAGAAGATGTTTGAGAAACAACGAGTTGAGGAGTAGTTTACGGAAGCTGACGACCAGTAATGTTTATATTAACTTGAAATTATTGATTCTATTGCAGTTTATTTTTCATTCGACTGATAAGGTCTACATTTTCAGGAACCCCATTACCAAATCTATGAAGACGGGCGATAGGACCAAAGTAGAGTTGTTCGAGTGGTGGCTGATTGCAAATACATGTCTAGATCTAGTTCTTCCAGGAACTGAAAAGGGTATGTGTTGGAGAAGTGCTGGAGAATCAATAATACCGTTTAGCAGGAAAACTAGATCGAACATCCTTCTTCTGAAGGTAAGTGTAGAGTAGAGAGTAGAAACTCCTGCTCAAATGCCAGTACAGAGACCTCTCGATAAGGCTTGCAGAACTTGTTTTGGGCACACTGAAGAATATAGATTTGAGATGCATAGTTTAGATATATACAAACACACAAATAAATTGTTATGTATTCCTAACGGACTGAAAACAGGAAACTAAGTCGACGGAGTATACAATAAAGTCTAAGTCATTCTTAAAGTCAAAAACAATGTAAAATAGTGCCAAACAGACACTAGTTTCAATTACATGTAAAATAAATAAATAAAACCATAAAAACAAAAAAAAAGGAAACTAAGACAAAACAGGCTGTAACAAAATATGAGACAAAAGAGATACAAAAAAGGACAACAAAATATGAGACAAAAGAGATATACAAAAAACGAAAAAAAATTTGAAAGAACTTACCAAGAAAATACCTGATTTCTTATCACGAAAGTAAACATTTGCGCATCTTACAAAAATCTTGATGTAATTTAGTATGAAGGTAAGATTTTGGAGTTGTGCGGAAAAAATCAAAACTATAATTGACATAGTTAAAAATGTGAAATTTATTCTAATGGTGGTTACCTTTTATTTGCTCACTTGCTTGTGGCAAACGTCTTTATCTTTTCTTTCTAACGTGTATCTCTGATTTTAAATGGTTTGGTGGAATGAATTGCTTTTACTACGGGTAATTTCCGCTGTTTTGTTTTTGTTTGATTTTTGCTTGTTTGTTATATTTAAATATTCTCGACATTTAAGTTGGTCGGATTATTTAACTATGTTGAGACCTGTAACAATGAAAGTTACTAAAAACCACGAAATATATACCGATATTTTATATATTATTACATACAATAATTGATTTATCATAGCAGAAATAGTGACAATCGGCTCCAGCATTGCCGTTGGACGGAAATGGAGGAGAAATGGCGGGAAACAAACTTTCCGTCAGTTCCGGTCTCTCCGCTGCCGCTTTCATTGACTTGAAAACTTTGTAGGATTATCACTGTACAATCTGAATTCCATTTTGATATAAACACTTGAAATAACTGAAAACTTCTGTACAAATTTTGTTTAATTTTAAAATTTTAATCTATTAGTAAAAGTCTTGTTCGAAATATAAATTCAGTCAGTGATCTTTAATGCTTACTAATAACGACTTTAACTATCGAAATAATGATCGTTTATAAAACTAATTTAACTCTCTAATAAAATTAAAAAATAAGTTAAAAAACAATACATTTGTGTTTACTCTGGAATTTCAGGTAGAACGTTTTTATTTCCTCATCTTGTTATATTACATAGTCTAAGACTTTGGTATTTTAATGAAAGCTGTTTATGATCTGGAATCAGGGATGATTTTAGATTAAAATTATATTTGTTGTGAGTTATATTGAATTTTAAATCATGGAATAAACAGTTTGGAATATAAATAAGAAACAGCATTATTAATGCGATAATAAAGGTTTCTGGTTTGTAATTCTATGACGCTTCAAATTAGTGGAAATTTATGGCATTTTCAAGGAATTACATTTTTAATTGAATTGTTTGTTAATCAGCCATGAAATAAAAAGAAATATCCATCCCTTGCTTAGCTTACTCTTAGAATAATTAATTTTAAACAATCATATTAATAATAACTTTTGTAGTGTAAAACACTGTCGTGGTTATCAAAATAAAATTAATTTTCTAATCAATAAATCAACAAAACCGATTTCTCCTTTATTGTTTTGATGCAAACAACAATGAACTCACTAAAAATACTTATGATTGTTTTTACGATTATTTTGAAAATTATGAATAAAATTAGAAGACGATTTCTAAAATCCAGAAAATTATAAATCTTCGGACTAATCCAGGTTGGTGACCTCGGACGGAATTGAATGTCCATTATTTAAATGTGGCGACTTCAATTTCTGTGGGAGAACATCCAAAGGGAATTATAACTGACGTTTGGTAAACATTGTTAAGAAATCCCTTATGCCGTTCCACGTTCGGGTTTCAACTCACACAACTGGTCCATTTATGGGATATTGTGCATTAATAACTTAATACCATTATGTAGTGTTATAAAGTGCTTTTTGTGTTGAATAATGCACTGTACCGAGTACTAATATCGATTGTTATATTAAATAATAAACAGATATTATTACCTAACAACTCTAATTCGAAACGGATGGAAATGTAGAAATAGTGAAAATGATCTTGTAGAAAGTTAAAAAATTAAAGAATTTAAAACATTTCTTTAGAGCAGAGAGTCATTAAAGATATAAAATAGCATCGCATTAAAAAAAAAAAAAAAAAAAAAAAAAAAAAAATCTAATATAATCAGCAAGAATTTATTATATTTATGGTTTAGTAAGATAAAAGATTTAACAATCGTAAAGAAAGTTTTTTTGGGAAAGAGCAATGGAACTATTTGTACTATGTAAGTTTACCATGGACTAAAGATCTTTCAGGACCCAACGCTGTTTTACTACGGATAAATGGAATTTTTTAAAAAAAGGGTAAATGTCTTTGACCCCTAAGCCCTTAGAGTCAAAGTCCTGGTGCCTTAAAGCACCAGACCACTGCCTCACTCAAGCTGTTGGGTTAATCATTCCTGTTGGCATTTTCCTCCCACTTTATTCATGTTTTTAAATGCCTATTATTACAAATCCACACTAAACTATAATTTATAACTGTTGTACAACTATTGTAAATAGCCATTTTCTGTAAAAAAATAAATTTTTTTACTAAAATGTATCATTAATAAATACTGAAGCTTTAATTGAACGTTGTTACAACATACAACTTAAAACCCTGATGTTCAAAATGCTTCATAGTCATTAAACATATAACTCTTTGTTTGTTTATTTTGTTTATTTATTATTATTTTACAAATCAGTTACCAGGCTAATTTTTTCACTGTAATTACCAAGATTAAGGAAATTATATAGTTTGAATTTGTTATTGAACCATTTAATGAGTTATTGAACCATTTACAACTTAAAACCCTGATGTTCAAAATGCTTCATAGTCATTAAACATATAACTCTTTGTTTGTTTATTTTGTTTATTTATTATTATTTTACAAATCAGTTACCAGGCTAATTTTTTCACTGTAATTACCAAGATTAAGGAAATTATATAGTTTGAATTTGTTATTGAACCATTTAATGAGTAATACTCTTGTGGATCACAAAAATAACACTATTATAAAAAAAATATTAAATCAAAATGAACAAAATGAGTTTATAGAACTAGAACTAATAGAACACAGTAAAGTATAAACGAGCTAGTCTAATTTTATTACAAAAGGCTTTGTTTTTGTATTCAGACTAAAAAATGTAATTCCAAGAAATGTATGGCATATGTCGTTTGACATCTGTTCCAGAAAATCTACCAATTTATCCTGAATGAACCCAATCGTTGTTTCTTTCGAAATACTTGACTGAGATTGGTTTATACAATCCGTCGATTGAGAATTTTGCAAACAATTTTGTTCGTTAGATGATAAAACGTATCTTAAAGAAATATCGGTGTAAATTTCATTAATTCCCTAATAAGATATCCTAACACATTTCAGTAGTGTTGTAATCCAGCTAACTGAATGCGACAGATTATGATTTTATAAATCTATTATTGGTTGGTTTTATCTAAACGGTCGTTGTTTTATTATATACGTTCAGTTAACCCGAGTTAAGTGGTGAGTAGTTTTGACTTCATTTTGAAAAAACTACTCAAGTTTGTGAAAAATAACCAAATATATCAGTCTTATACAAACTAGTTAATATTTCATGATAAAATGTAGGCCTTTCATGGTTAAGATGTTAATTCAGTTCTACTTCTAAGATTAAATCATTGTACTTTTTTATGAGACAATATCCAAGTTCCCTTACACCGATAACATTTATGTTTTATTGAATGTATTAAGATACATTACAACATTAAAAATGCATTTGTATTAGCCTGCCACATAATATATTCATACGTCTAGTAGGAATTCTACAAGAAATTATTGATTATGTGAAATGAACTACCTTTTTCGACCAAATACAACTATGCTGCTCTTCGAAGACCTTTATTTACTTTTACTAAAAGATATTTGGCTTAGTAGGAAATAATATTATTGTTTCAAAGTTAGTTGACACATACAAGACTTTTACTGACACTATCTATTATCAAGCAGATGGAGGATGAAACAAAAATGTAACTAAACTATCTTCGGACTGACAGTTTACGGACTTTGCCATGTAAGCTACATTACCTGGAAAGGTGGATGAGACAAAGTGGTAGGTGCCACTGCCCACTGGCCCAGACACCTTGGAAGGGTCGAAGAAGACGGTAAGTTGGTTGAAGCTCTCCTCGTCCGAGGGAAGACCAAGGGAGGACACCTCCTCTGGCTGGCCGGGGAGACGGTTGTCCTCAATGGAGGGCGTAGCTCCACTCTCCTGCAGGATCACCACCAGGGTCACGAGCAGAAGACGGGGCTTCACCTGCAAGTAAGGTGATGATGAGTAAGGTAAGTAAGGAAGTAAGGTTAAGGGATGATTATGGATTTTGATGATAAAACATTCATAAAAGGAAGAAATACATTCTAGTTGATTGTCATGATTTCACTAGACCGGTGTGAAGTAAACCGGGTTTTCACGAGACCATATTAGCAGACAGCCTTCTTATTTCCATAGTCAGTGGTCAAAAACCATCAAAAATATTGGACACATAACTTAGGACTTAAAGAGTCTAAAGATGGCCTATCACTTGACAAAATTATCGTTGGAGTGATAGTTTCAGTGTTTAAGGGACCGATCCGAATTGAGGTCGTTTTCCAAGGTTAGAATCGCCAACTGAGCTGATGGTCAGTCCTTCACTTTTAAGAACGTTCACGCACAGACCTACGGCACTCTAAAAATTGCAGGTGAAGTTAAAAAAGGCTGGCCAGCCACCATGTAATAATAAAAAAAGTAATTAATAAAAACAGAACAATGTTCTTACTGGGGCCAAATAAGACAAACAGTTACTGCAAATATGGTTCCCAAGACACCAATCTAACATTTTGTATTTTTAATTGAAACGATCAATATAAAAATAGTTTGAAAAGTTTCAAATTTTACAAAACACTTGTATTGTCCCCAATAACAAAACAAAAATCAATCCGATTCGGTCATAAGTCACAAAATGGTGGCCATTTTAATTAATAAGTATTTTAACCCCAAAACCTGTAGTTTTGAAAGTTATTAGAACTATAATCTTATGTTAGTACAATATAAAAATAAGCGAGATAAGTACATGTAATTAACTAGTCATTGCCGGCGTGTGTTACCGATGAGGTGGCTGACGCGCGGTTAGAGATCAACGCCACAATAGTGAATTTTTACTTTCTCCCACATGCGTTAGCATAGAGAAAAAATTATGATCGTTAAAAATAAAAGTGTTACAAGTTGGCCTAAAAATCTATTTTAGGGTCCTCTGAACCCAATAAGTGGTTTTTTTTGAAAAAATGTTGTCTGTCCGTATGTGTGTGTGTACACTTCGCTGGAGACCAAACGAATGAATCAATTTCTATGAAATTCGGTATGTAGATGTACTTAGCCAGTGTCTCCAGTTTTTTTGCTTTATTGAAATTTGATTTTTTTAAATTTTCATGGACAAAAACATACAAATATGGAATTGTCTCAAAAATGGCTCTAACGATTTTGATTAAATTTTCATGAAAGATGTGAATTACAATTTAAAATATTTCAGTAAAAACCGCATGTCCCTAACTTGACTATTTTTTTAGTTATGGAAAAAATGGGAATCAAACTGGTAATTTTCAAAGTTTTGATTTTTTAGTGTTTAATATTTGGGAGAAAATTTGAGTAAATTCTTTAGAACCATTTATTTTATAGAAAATCTGTTTTATAGTTAGTTGTTCTCTTGCAAAAATATCAATAAGAACAACTTAGAAACTGGAAAAACTGATTTAAAATTATATTGTGTGTAATTTTTCTTTATGAAATAATTAAATAAATGATAATGAGATACAACAACGTGTACACCAAGGTTATTTTGAGGTTAAGTTAGTGGATATGGAGTGTAATTAAGTAACAAACACGCTAATTAGCACTGCGTGTTTATTTTCGGAAGCTTAACGTCTTCCTTGCTCTAACAAGTTAAGTGTCAATCTACACTTGGAAGTGTTGTTCCCCGGCAAACCTCACGCGGAAGGGAGGGGGGTTACCGATGCAAATGTCCTTACAAGCTGAGTGGATTACCTAGGTTCGTTAGGCGTTATGTGTGTGCCCCCGTGACGTCACAGCCCACACGATTCAGGACTACACTGTGTATCGTGTTGTTGATGTGTTACATCTTGGTGTTATTTATAATGTTTAATGGAGTTGAAATGTTCAATTATTTTGTATAACACGCTCTTGTATAATAAATGTAAGTGTTTTTATTTATTAAAAATACTATTGTCTAAAAGAAAGTTTGAAAAATGTTCTTACTACATTACTGTTCAGAATCTTAGTTTACTGCACTGTAAGTGTATGGGTGAGAGAGTGTGTCACCTCTCCTTTATCTGATATTTGCCAACTATTGGTATCACAAACCAATTCCTCAACGCGTATTTATTTTCGTTGCTTAAAAACATCAGTTCACAGTTGTACATCAATTGACTTAGTCATAACACTACGCCAACCCCAGTGATGTTTAATTCCATCACTGGATTTGTTTATTTGCATACTATCTGATTGTATTTTTACTCATAAAATAAAAAATAAATACTTAGCCTTGATACAAACACGTTTATACAGTAAAGTGTATTGTTGTTCTAAAGACCGATATTTGTCTATTTCTTACGATTATGTGTTTATATTAAAGTAATTAGTGTTTGTTTTTACGTAATTATAGATCAATAAATAGGTATCATACTTATTCAGGTATTTTTGTTTTTTGCATGACACTTTGAAACACACCATACTATTTGTGCATTTTGTAATTGTATTGTAATATATTTCTGCATTTTGTGCTTATATTGTATTAAATTTGTGTTGTATGACGTTTACTTGTACTGTGTAATCACATTATGTGACATGATAATAAATCATATATTTTTAATTTCTTTATTGTATGGCAATTAAATTGTATTTTGTGTTGTATTGCATTAAATTACAGAATTTTTACGTTTAACTGTATAAAAATTCTTAGGAACGAAGTATTACTAAAGTATAAAGATGTACTTGGACTTAAGCCAGATATTATTAGAATACGAAATAGTATTAATCGGCTAAATACCAAACGAATATGTCAAGCTTTCCTTTGTCCTCCATTGGGTGTAAACAAGAAGGACACCATGTCATCCGCTTAATGGTTGTAATCGACGTTCGGGTGTAGTAAACAATACTACGTGGTACGGATTCTACGCTAAGATGTAAGACTGTCTCTTGGTAAGGAATATTTGTTAGTGTTTGTAAGGGACATTAAATTTGATCTTAATTAATAAAAATTACTACACCTGTTCATCTACACTTATAAAAATCACTCACCTCCTATATTGGCCGACGTTTGGTATCTAATTAATAAATAAGTAAGGATTAAAAATAAAAATTATAACAATCATACTTGAGGACGCCTGAACCCAGAATGGATGAAATCATCTTGTAATCTAATCTAAGCATAATTTTATATACAAACATTTGCATAATAATAAGTTTTATTAGGTCCTGAAATAAACATATTACTATAGATCTTGATTCATTTCTGTGTGATACATAAAATGGATATTATTTTCGTACATTTATTAACTGCATCAATCGTATATTTGTCTATTTCTCTCAATAATTCTTCTATTTAGAATTATTTTCGTATTTATTTTATTTTAACATAATTAAAATCTAATTTCAATAATTTTCAAAGTAGAGTATTTTGGGCTTGCTATAGTAAAAGATTATTGAATTAATATCCTCATACTTGCTACTAGGATTGATTGATCTTTCTTAATTAATATCCTCATACTTGCTACTAGGATTGATTGATCTTTCTTAATTAATATCCTCATACTTGCTACTAGGATTGATTGATCTTTCTTAATTACTTAATAGTCTTAACTACTATTAATTAAAAAGAACCAATTAACTTCTCTTCATTTACTAACGGCAAAAGATTGTTCAAAAGCAAATCCTACAAACTTTGCGTTGTTCCAAAGTTGAGTCTCATTACGAGTTACCTCTGGAAAAAACTTATTGTTATGTAGATTGTAAAAGGACAAGTTGTGACGGGGGAGGGGGGCTACTTATGAACGGACTTTCGTAGTTTTCCCCTGTTTTTAAGGTTTTAGGAGTTAATGAGGACTGTCTAGTCAAGACTTCACCTTATTTAAAGGTAATTTTCGTAAGATTCTTCATTTTCTATTCAGTGCTTTATAAAAGTAGTAAAATTTTGATTTATTTGATACGGAAAATATACATAAGCTTCGTCAACGGAAAGATACAATTTTCATACTAAGAGGCGTGTATTTAGGTCGACTGGCTGAAACGTGACAAAGTTACATATATATACATATCCCACGTCGTCCTGATTGACCACTTGGCATAGGACCAGTCATTCTTTATTTTTTCCTCGTTCCATATTAGGCACATCTTCATGATGCTTGTTTCATGGCAGAGATAATCAGGAGGGGGTAGGGTTGGTTGTAACCAATGCAGGAATGAGAGTCAGGTTAGGCAGGGTGGAATCTGATAGAAACACTGGTCTACAAGATATTTTTTGAGCTCATATTTAAACTTTTTTATATTATTAATCTGGGCTATGTTGGGAGGAAGTTGTTTAAGTAGCTTGAGACCCATGTAATCCGGCTTTCTTTCAAAGAGCTTAGATTATGATATACAGAAGGATTAAAATTATGATTTCTGGTATTGTAAGAATGCTGATGAGCAGCGATTTGTTTGTGTTCTTTTACATAGACTATTGTTTCAAACATATAGATGCTAGGTACAGTTAAAATGTGCAGTTCTCTGAAATGCTCAAAACATGAGTCACCACGTCTAAGTTTCAACATACATCTAATTGCTCTTTTCTGAAGGACAAAAATCCTATTTAAATTACTAATACTAGAGGAACCCCAAAGGATGATTGAGTACCTAACCAGACTCTCGATCAAACCAAAGTACACCAGTTTAGACAGTGATATGTTATTTAACGAGGATATATTTTTCAGAACAAAAATGTATGTAGCCAGCTGTTTAGCAAGTTTATCGATATGTTCATTCCACCTGAGACCACCGTCCAATCTCACCCCCAAATAATCGACATACTGGGTTTCTTCAATGATCGTTTCGTCAAGTACTACGGACGGAAGGATGGTTCCTGTTTTGACAAGACGGTTTCTTTTCTGATCGGTCATGAAATGTATGTATTGTGTTTTTTTGGGATTTATATGAAGATTAATGCCTGAAAAATACTGTGAAAGGATATTCAGATTGAAGAAAGTTTCCTGTTCTAGAATATTAAGATTTCTGTGGGAATTTAAGATTGAGGTATCATCTGCAAAAATTGAAAAAAGGTTACCCGGTAAGAAGTTTGAAATGTCGTTAATATAAAGGAGAAACAAGATTGGCCCTAATATTGACCCTTGTGGAACGCCAAATGAAGCTACCTTTGGATTTGAGTAAGAAGTTTTCTTGATGCCGTTTTTATCAATGAAGTCTATTTTGGTTTTGTGAAGTCTATTAGAAAGATATGAGCTAATCCAGCTAAGTGCTGTCTCTTTGATACCTATGGCTGCTAACTTTTTCAGAAGAATCTGATGAGAGACGAAATCGAACGCCCTGGACAGGTCGATGAAACAGCCCATGGCCGTCTCGCCACCGTCAAGGGCGTCGATGCATGAATTAATGAATTTGACCAATGCCAGTTTGATGGACTTATGCTTCTGGTAACCAAATTGATTTTTAAAAAGGATTGAGTGAAAGCCCAGATAATCGACCAGTGAGTCACATACGACTTTCTCCAAGATCTTTGATATTGATGGGAGGAGTGAGATAGGGCGGTAGTACTCAGGCGAACGGGGATCTTCCTTTTTAAAAATTGGCTTGATCAGAGCCACTTTAGCCGCTTCTGGAAATTCACCCTTTTCTATTGAATTGTTTATCAGAAAAAGTAAAGGATCTATCAACTCTGGATAACACTTTTTAACTATTTCCATTGAGATACCGTCATTGCCGGTAGACTTTTTATTTGGTAATGAAGTTATTACTTTAACAAGTGCTTTTCTATCAATGGGTGGAAATCTATTAAGTTCAAAAGTTGTTTGACTCACACTATTACAAGAGAAACTACTACTATCAACAAAAAGGTTACAATGTGGAAGATTGGAGAAAAAATCATTAAAAATATTACTAATGGCATCAGGATTACTTACAACTACATTATCTACTTTAAGAGTGATGTTTTGTTCTAATCTAGGTGTTTTCTTTCTTAATGAGTTTAAATACTGCCATGAGACTTTATTCGGGTTATTTGAGGTGCTTATCTCATACTTAATAAAACTAGATTTAGCAGCTGTAATAGCCTCTCTGTACTTTCTTTTCATTTGGTTGTAATGTTGTTTAACAGTGTTATCCCTTGTTGCTGTCCAAAGAGAATAAATGTCCAATAACTCTGTTTTCATTGACCGTATTTCATCTGTTATCCACTTGATATTTTTGGATTGTGCTTTTTTAACTTTTCGTAGAGGACAGGCTATATCTAACTGATAAGAAAATATTTCCATCAATTTCTCATATTGGCAATTAACTAACGGAGCATCATAAACCTCCCTCCAATCCTCTCTGCCTAACCTAAACCTAAGTTCCTTAATATTATTATCAGAATAATTTCTACTTAGTACATAATTAACATTTTTATCTTGTAAGTCAAAAACCGGAACCTCGAAGATCAATGCCAAGTGGTCAGAGATAGAGGGTTCTGTTGCTGATATCTTACCATTTACATTTGAGATAAAAAGATCCAAACAAGTATCTGAATGTTCGCCTAACCTTGTCGGAAAGTCTACAAGAATATTCAAGCCGTAACAAGCTAAGATGTCCCAGAAGTTTTTAAATTCATACTCATGTTGGACTGGATCTATATTAAAATCCCCAGCAATCACCAACTGCCGGTTATCTCTAGCTCTAGAAAAAAGGTAATTTTCTAAAGCTTGAAAGAACAAACCAAAACTATTGCTATCATTTGTAGGGGGACTGCACAGAGAAAGCAAGTATCATCAACAACCAATCTAACCTCCGAAATGTACATATATGTTTGTAGGATAAGTAGATAGACCCTTAGAGTAGGGTGAATAAGTGACACAATTTCACAACAAAGTAGTGATATATTGGTGTTATTAAACAGGAAAGACGAACAATTTGATGAAATACGTAATTAGACACACACATTTATCTAAATCAACATCAGTGTTTAGGAGGAAACGTCCAAAAACAAGATAACCTAAAACACATAACATACTCAAATTGATTTTGAGGGAGATAATTACGAAAAAAGACCTACACAAAATGACTTATTTAGAAATAATAAAAATTAAACGGACAATACTACAAGAACAAATGATAAATAAATCAAATCAAGACTGATATTGACAATACGTTCTTTAGTTAAACAAAACAAAGACCTTTTATAATTGATTATTTATCTGTAAATTTGAAAGAGGCTGAATGAGAATATACACGTTTAAATAAAAATACCATCAAAATAAAATAAAATTTATTTTGAATGTGGTAGTCTGGCAGGTGCCAAAGAATTGCAAATGTAAGGTTAATGGCAGCCATTTAACTTGGGGCTAAGTAAACAACCCCTCACAGGGTGCTGCTGGATGTACATTTCGTCGAGGTTATGTATGAATAAAGTGTTTATCTTTCCAATTACAGTTACAAAACCAAGATATACTTGTATTATTAGAAAAATAGCTGGCAACTTTTACTAGTAATATGTCCATTTAAATAAATTATAAATCATTATAAAAAAACTTAGATGTTTGAGTTTAGCATTATCAGAAAGACTCATCACCTTCTGTGGTATTAGTGTGACATTTATACATAGTGTGTACAATAAATTAATAAACACTAAAAAAGATAATAATACACATACAGGATGTCTCAGAATTCTTTTATAACCGCTCTTGGTTATTATTTCTGGTTCATTTAGAATCACAAATATCATATTTAAAGTATTAAAAACACCTCCGTTATCCTTATGTCCGCAATTCTTTTTGCTTTTTAATTTAAATGTCAAGAACAAAACGGTTCCTCAAAGGTGAACTGAAAATAATTAAAGGATGAATTAAGTTTTTTTGTCCTGAGTACTAATACGGGTTTTTTTTTTATTTTTTATAAAAAAGCATGATTTATTGATTTATGGTAATCTGGAATTATTTGTAAAATAAATTATGGTGCTATAGCATTTTTTATTTTTTATTTATTTCAATGATAAAACGATGCCGTTCAGAGAAATCTTAAGTAACTATTGGCATTTGACTTTAAATGATATTTTGGTGGCGTGAATGAAAATATGAGAATATCTTTAAAATCCATTAGAGCACCAATATTTGTACAAACTCTTATTTTCGCTAAAGCATTATGAGCTTATTATTAGAAAATTAAAAACCTGTTTGTGTGAAATATTTACATTAATTAAATCAATTTCATGTTAAATAGGAGATAACAAACAAGCACAACCAAACGTGTTTATTGTGAAATGTGATTAACCATGTGTTTTCCCTGTTTACACACGTAATATTTCTGGTGTTAGCTTGGACAATTACATTATTACATCAATACTCGTGTACATTGAAGCTTTGCCATAAGCAAAAGCTTATTAAATTTCAAATTTCAAGTTCACTGCTCTTGTTGGTGTTCAAACAATTTAATTTTTTACAAAACTTAACTTTTCACCCAGTTTATAGGGGAGAGTTGCCTATATTGAACCGGTTCCTAAATTGGACCGGGCTAATATCTTAGAAACTACTGATGAGTGCTGCCATCGCATGGTTAATATGTGAACTACGAAGATAGACGGCCCTCCTTCCCGGCTGACAACATTCTGTGTCCGCCATTGTAGCCTCAGTGTAGAGTGTTCAGTTTTCAAGCGTTGTGATGTAATTTTGCAGATAACCGCCTAACGTTACTACAGAAACCAATGTGAGTTGATCTATGATTAATTATATACACTATAATACCTTTAATCTAACGTACATTTTAGTATTATAAGATATTACTAAGGTACGACTTTATGGTTAGGTTATGAGTAATTTGTTTCATGCGTCGGAGTTGCCTATATTGAACCAGAGGGGTGTTGCCTAATTTGAACCGGTCCAATTTAGGAAACTACAATAGACAATGTTGCCTCTTCTTTTCTCATCGCAATTTGACACCAGTTGTCCCTTTCTGTTGCAGAATGGGGAGTAAAAGGGGCAATTATGGAAAGTGGACCAAAGAGGAGATGTCTATGGCAATTGCTGCATTTAGAAATGGAGACTTAGGACTTAATGAGTGCTGCAGGCAATATGGTGTTCCAAAGGCGACTTTAAAACGTCATTTAAACTCTTCCAACATAGTTGCAAATGACGACACCAAAGCTTTTGGGAGATTAACAGTGTTTTCTCGAGAAATGGAAAATGCCCTTGTTAAACACATTTTGTACTTGGAGGAGTGCATGTTTGGCCTAACCATGAATGACGTGCGCCGACTGGCGTACCAACTAGCCGAACAGAACAATTTGGCTCACAACTTTAATAAAAATGACGAAATGGCAGGGAAGAAGTGGTACTACAGCTTCAAAAAAAGACATCCCAATCTTTCATATCGAGAACCCCAGTCGACGTCTTTAGCGCGGGCTAAAGGATTCAACAAAGAAAATGTTTCACATTTTTTTAGCATCTTAACCAAAGTAGTTGACGACAATAAGTTGGATGCAACAAAAATATACAATGTCGATGAATCTGGATTCAGTACCGTGCAAAAAAGATGTCAAAAAGTCTTGGCATTGAAGGGTAAGAAACAAGTGGGAGGAATTTCGAGTGGGGAAAGGGGCACTAACACTACAATGGTTTGTTGTCTTAGTGCGTCTGGAATGTTTATTCCTCCTATGATAATTTTTAAAAGATTAAGGATGGTACCTGATCTTAAAGTAGGTGCGCCACCAGGGAGTATAGTTGAGATCTCAGAGAGTGGCTACATAAATTTAGAGTTATTTGTGAAGTGGTTGAATCATTTCGTTAAGTGGGCAAAGCCAACAAAAGGAAATAAGCTATTACTGCTTTTAGATGGACATACCACTCATTCGAAAAATCTTGAAGCGTTAAACATAGCACGTGAAAATGGTATCATAATGTTACAGCTCCCTGCTCATACCACACATCGATTGCAGCCCTTAGACCGGTCTTTTTTTGGACCGTTGCAAAACTATTACATACAAGCAGTACAAAGTTGGCTTCGTTTGAACCCCGGAGTAGGTGTTACACAGTTTCAAGTGTCAAAACTCTTATGTGAAGCCTATTCAAAAGCGGCTACGATTTCTAATGCTATGAGTGGATTTAGAACCACAGGAATATGGCCTATTGATAAGGATGTATTTCCTGAATCTACATTTGCAGCCGCCACAAACCTCACTAATTTTGAAGCAACTGACATGTCTGAACATGAATATCAAAACGTACCAGAACCCATCACACAAGCATCCACCAAAACCCAAACTGTACCAGAAGCCACCACACAAGCAGCCACCATAACCCAAACCATACCAGAAGCCACCACACAAGCAGTCACCACAACCCAAACCGTACCGGAAGCCACCACAACCCAAACCGTACCAGCAGCCAGCACTGCTATTGAACATTCTATTATGAAGCTTTCTCCGATTCCGAGAGGCACAAGAAACAGTAGACGTAGAAAAGGAGCACAAAAAGCTGTCATTTTGTCTAGCAGTCCATATAAAGCAGATTTGGTAATGGCAAAGGAGAGAAAAGCAGAAAGAGAAGAAAAAGCAGAAAAACGTAAAGCAAAAAAGAGACTCTTGGAGTTAGAAAAAAATGCCCAACCCATGGAAAGGAAGAAAACAAAATTAAGCACGAAACAAGATGGCGATTGGTACTGTACCATTTGTGACACGAAATCAGTAGAAGATATGATTCAATGTATGACATGCCATCAATGGGCACATGAACAATGCGCCGGAGTTCGTAAGGGGAAAAAACTATATTTTTGTACAGATTGTCAATAATTTTGATTATAATTAGTTTTTTCATGATAATAATTTAGTTTTAGTTTGTAAATATTATGGAAAATAAAAATACATTTCATCTTAAACATTCTGTGTACTCAATTTATGAATTTCCCTTGATGCAATATACTGGTTCAATTAAGGAACCCTGAGGTCCAATTTAGGAAACCAGTTTCCTAAATTGGACTTTTGTAAATGTTTACAGTTTTATTTTTATTAAAGTCACTTGTACTGTAAAAAATCTGAAAAAATTGCAAAAGATGTGTTAAAGACCACTATAAATTATAATTGTATTAAAACATATTAATGACTTTTGTACGCAAAATTAAATTGGTTTTTCAAAAAGTGGTTCAATATAGGCAACTCTCCCCTATAATATATGATTAAAATTATTTCCGTTTTTGAAATATTTGCTGTTTAGCAATATAATAAACTATATTTAAAATTTATTTGGGAAATGTAACATAGTAGCTAGACCCTGCTAAAATACCGGCTTTGGTGTGGTTTTGTCTAGTGTTAGGGATGTAAAGAATACTTAGTCTTAAGTTTAGTAGTTATAAAAATAAATGTTGACTGTTTAATTGAATTAATTTTAAATAAAATTACCTACAGCTGTGTCCATAAATCATCTAGTCACTTGTGCATCGATTTTCTGGATCGAATAATTATTAAAAAACATCAATTAATGGAACCTAACCTAACCTAACCTAACTTAACTTAACCTAACCTAACCTTATGTGGGGACGTTCAAATCACTGGGAAAAAATATTTAGAGCCTTAAAGAAAATGATAACAGTCATGATGGGTATGAACCCAAGAGAATCTTGCAGAAGAATATTTAAAGAACTTGGTATTCTTACATTCCCAGGATTGTATTTGTTGGAAGTAGTAACAAATGTTCATAAAAATATATATTCTTACCAACAAAATAATGAGAACCACGACGTACTAGAAGTAAAAATAAACTATGTGCCCCCAAACATAGATTAAGAAAATATTAAAATAGTCCATTATCTAGCGGAATACAAATGTATAATAAAATACCACAGAAATACAAAAGCTTGGGGAATGCCAATCAGCTCTATAGAAAGTTCAGGCAGTTTCTAGATGACCGAAGCTAATACTCAGTCTCAGAATTTATGCAGGATGAGCTCGTTATATTTTAAATACACTGAACAATATTTTATTAAGTATGTTATTGCGTATAAATTATTGATTAGTTGGTGATTTAATCTCTTTATTTTGTTATTTATTCTTTTTTAATTCTTTAGGTTAGTAGTTTTGTAATAATTGACGAGTCACCAGTTAGTAGCAGATTATCTGTTTAACACTAATGTAATTTTCTGTCACAATAAACCATTTCATTTCAATTAATTGCCGGACAAAGAACGCATAAAAGTTTCGAAAACGTGATCTATTTATGGTAATAAACTCTTCAGAACATGAATTACTGATTAAATATTAAAATGACATCACAGGGAATCAGATAAACCGCTGTAACACGCGGGATTAGAGCATAGACTGGACCCTTGTGTGGGATTGATCAGCTGTGATGGGGTGTTTTATTGTTTCTGAAGGTCGTCAATGAATATTATGTTTGATATCAGGCTTTATTATTATTACTAACATTAAATAGTTGCGTTATACATATTTCTGGATAAATTTTTAAACACTAAAGGTTACAAATATTTTTCTATATTCAGCCAGTGAGATTAAAGTTGGTTGTTTATGTAGTGATAAGTTGACTAACAAATATTTTGCAGAGATTTCATCTATAACCAGTTTTTATAAAATTAAGTTGTAAGTATCACTTTTTGTGTTTTATAGTAGTGAGTGCAAAAACGTAAAATTATTTTATTTCTTCAATTAATTGTAATATTTGAACAACAAATGTCTCAGTGCAGTGCTATTTATGTTCCAGGAAATTTGCTACAACAATAGTTCGTCTTGTGTAATTGAGACGGAATTGTAATTAAGATTCCCTTTAAACAAACTAATTAAAGGGAATCTTAATAACAATATAAATATTTAACAACTTTATATTATAAACAATTTTACAATTATAGTAATATATACAGCAAATTGCACCAATGGCTATTAACGATTACGTGAGTAACGGCTTTTTACTAAAGCTATATAGGTACCGTCACGTATGAGAGAATATGCGTTTAATTATAATTTAGTGGTAGACTTTTATAATCATGGATACATTTTAAATATTGATTGATCACCAAGGCCGTATCTATAAATAGTGTGTAAAAAGTATTGAATACATCTAACATCTAAGGAGGAACGTCAAAACAATATAAAACCTAAAAGAGACAGTAAAATAACATGACAACAACGCAGCAAAATTTAAGAAGTGAAATCTGACGAATAACTTACCATGACCTGAATAACATCTAAAATTAATGAATAACCAAACAAAGAAAATTTAAACAAATTAAGGCTAATTCAGGTCAAACCATAAACTAACAGAATGTTACTCAGTAAAAATGAAAGGGTAAATAAATTGAAAATTTTCCACTTTAAAAGAATTGATTAATAAACATTTAAACATTGAATATTATTTAATTAAATTTTATTTAAAGTTTTTTTATTATATCTTCAGAAAAGCTTTATTTAATGTTTAAACCCAACTAATTGTTAGTTGTAAATGATATGAATTTGTCGTAGTTTTACGATTTAGAAATATTTTCTATTTCACGATTTAAAATTATTATGAGTAATATAAAAAAAATCACCGATTTGTTACGTATATTTTGAATACGTAACAAATCGTTTGACGTATTAAATAGCCTTAATTTGTTTGTATTAGTTTGAGACAAGGAATCATACATTTTATCTATATGCACTCATAGTATAAAACATTTGTGAACATAAAAGTACCGTTGAACAATATGTATCTGTTTTTAAAAATTTAATAACGTACATAAGGAAAATACAAAATAGTAGATTATTGAGTAAAAATATTAGTTACATATAAATAAATAACACAAGGGATGCTGTCAATAGTGTTTGTATAGATGCATTTTGGACTCATTGAATAAATAAAAAATTAATACGTATCCAATAAATGAAACATAAACTATAACAACCAAAAAATGAACTAAGAAGCTGTGCTAAGAAAAGAAGGACCTAAAATATACATGTTAGTACATTGATATATCATTGGAAAAGTTAAAACTCGGACCAGACCATGAAAAAAATAATAGGTCTAATAAAAGAAGAAGTACAAATCTACTTCCTCTTACTAAAGCTTAAATTGTAACTAATTTTGTTGGCACCAAATAAATGAATACAATTTGAATTAATATTTTTAATGAAATGTAATTAGGTATGTATTCTTGATAATTGTAATTTGAGTTTCAAAAAAATAAAGAACACGATCAAATAAAAAAGTTCTTTATGATTAATACATGTTCTTAACATTAATTACTGTTTAAGTAAAGAAAACAGTATTTTTCAAAACTAACATGTTTTATGAATTAATTTGAACAGTATCAATGTGAAGTGTTGTGGAATAATATTGCACTATTAATTTTTTTGTTTTAAGAACTAAAGAAATTTAACGTTTAAAAAATAAAAACCTACTATTTTTGAAAAAATATTTATTTATTAGATTAAAATTAACATGACATGAAACTTTTGAAGCAAGCGAGAAAATGTTGGACCAGCGTTGTGTCTCTCTGGCTCACTTGATAGCAACAACAATTATCTGGCTGAGAATACCTTTCTGAACCATGCTCACGAGGTCGAAGGTTCCGCCAGAACAGTGGCTTCAAACATCAGTGAACCTGTTCGCGAACATCACCTCAGGGCGACCGTCATTCCGGGTGGTATTTAATTGTCGGGGTGAAAATAATTGTTACCGACATTCACACAGGACAGTTCAAGCAGAGACAGCTGGACTCATGGAACTGAATATTTAAAGGACCTTATACACTTCATTATTCATTATAAGACGCCGATCGTCTTATAATGAATATGGGTGAATATGAGGGGTGAAGGAGTGTGATAAGTGTAGATGAATGAGTGTAGTCTTTGTTACTATCTGAAGTCAACTTACCTCAGAAATGACTATTTATTGATAGCCCAATAGCCAGGGCAACTATGGGACCTACAGCTTTACGTAGAATCCAAACCATGTAGTGTTGATCTGATTTTCAGCTAACTGACAAGTCTGACACTCAGTTCTCTTCCCTACACAACATTTGAACCTTGACTACCATCCAACATGGACACCTCAAACGTATCTAGCTGTGTCCACGTCGATGGCAATCATTGAGCGGACGCCTCGTCGGTATTAAGAGAACCGAGCATGGAACATAAAAAATTAAAATAAATAACGTCTTTATTTTGCAAGCGTTCTTCACAGATACAATACTCTGATTTACAAGGTAACTCTTGTCATACCATACAGGTAAATAAACATTATTCTAAATTAAAAATAAATAAAATTATATGACAATCTCTTTGATTTGATTTTTAAATAAGCGGTAACTAAGACTTTTCAAAGCAGGGGGCAAAGAATTATATATATCTGGTCCAAAGTACCTAAAAGCTTTTTTGCCAATTTCTAGACGGACCTTTGGCAAATGAAGTAGGCTGTCCTGTCGAGTACTTCGGGTGTTTATTTCATGCCTGAAAATAAGCTTTTGCCGGAGATATTTAGGCTTGCCAGTCTGAAGAACTTTGTAGATAAGCTGAACAGTCTATAAGTCACAGCAACCTTTAATTGATAGGACCTTAGAACTTAACCTAAATTCACTAATCTGATCAAATTTTTTTAGATATGAAACAAATCTCAGAGCTCTATTCTGCAATCTAGTGAGAACCATTAAATTTTCCTGGGACAGACAACGAGTAAAAGATGGAAGAGCATAATATATAGTAGGAAAAATTGTTGGGCGGACAATCTCTAACTTAGCAGACACTGGCAATATTTTTACACATCTCTATATAGAGTTTTCAGCTTGACAACGACGCTTTTACATATAGACTTTACATGGTTCGTAAAATCAAGATTGGAGTCCAAAGTGACTCCAAGGACTCTTAGAGAACTGCCTATAACTAAAGGTTTGCCATCCAGAGTGACGTACTGATTAAAGCAACTACGTGATTGACAGTTTAGAGATGACCCGTTCACCTGTAAAACAGAACATTTATCTGAATTTAGCAGAAGCCCATGATCGTCCGACCATTATTTCACCCTCTCCAGATCCAAATTTATGCTTTCCACAGCCTCTGCTCTCTCCAATGGGCTGTAAGAGAACAACAGCTGTGAGTCATCTGCATAAGAGTTAAGAGAACAGAACTCCAGCTGATCCTTCAAATCTGCAGTGTATACAAGAAAGAGTATTGGCCCCAGGCAACTACCCTGCGGGACACCAACTGATCTGGGTAGTACAGGAGACAGCTGACCATCAATCTTTGTTCGCTGAGTTCTCCCTAATAAATACGACGAGAACCACTTAATTACAGTGTCGTCAAATTGACAAAATCTAAGCTTTGCTAACAACAAATCAAAGTAAACCGAGTCAAAAGCTTGCGAAAAGTCCAAAGCCATGACTAAACTCTGAAAACCCCTATCCCTTGCAGAAAGCAGGTCATCAGTGACATTCAGAAGTGTGGAGCAGGTGCTAAATCCCCGTCTAAAACGTGATTGCGATTCAGGCAGTAAATCCTCAGATTCCAAGTAGTTGACCATTTGCTCTGACACTACCCTCTCCAGTATTTTAGAGACGACCGGGAGGATGGATATTGGCTGAAACTGAGAAATCGTAGTGGGATTGTTAGTCTTTGGAAGAGGAATCACTACGCTCTGCTTCCAACAGGAAGGAAACTTTCCAGTAGTGAGAGACACATTGACCAGTGGGTGATGGCTCCAATACAATAAGGGCTCAAGCCTCTGACCATAGCAACGGATATTCCATCTATACCAAAAGCAGTACTTGTAAGGCTGTTCATAAGTTCTTTTACCTTTTGCTCGGACACACACACAAAGGCGAAATGAGAACTGATACCTGCATACCTATTTTGGTTGAAGAAACTATCGCATACAATCTCCTAAACACTTTGTCCCCAAGTAGCTAGGTTACAGCACTGCGCCACCAGTGCCGACATCGTATCGTATGTCGATGTTTGAGTTATTATAAAAAGCTGGTTTCGTTTGTGATACCATAATGAGGGTGGGTTGATACAGGTTTACTTTTCCGCTATTCCTTTCAGAATGTTAATTTGTTTTTGAGCGTCTTTAGTTAGAATTGAAGGCACATAGTAGAAAATATAGACGAAAAAATTAGCATCGGTTTAGTTCGATGGATTGATAAACTTTATTTCCCATATTTTTCATCAACCTTAGATTACTTTATCAACACAATAATTAAATATTGGTGGAGAAAGAATGAATCCTCAGGAATCTCCAATTTCCATTTCAAATGGTTCGGTTTATAAATCATACCTATAAACACCTCAAAGTTGTATCACTTTAAAATTTGTCATTGAAACATTACACTTACTAAGGCCTGCATCTAAATGATTGGGGAAACTTGATATAAGCAGGCCAAATGTTGAAAACATTACAAGCTACAAGTTAAAAAGAAAAGACATGACAATGAAAAACCTTCCTCTACAGTCAGGGAAAATGCGTTCTTTATCTTAGATAAAATAAAAAAATAAAAAACAGCACAAGGAGTATTTCACGCCACACTTCAACTATTGTAACTGGCGCAGAGATAGACAATTATGACACACGACAAAAGAATGAACACAGACAGACCTCGCACAGATTAGAAATTGCTATCTGACTTCCAGAAAATATAGGACCAAAGTTGTTCAATAATTGCCAGAAAAAATTAAACAAGAAGACACAAGGAAAAAATCGAAATTCTAGTAAGTAATATCCATTTTAAAAAGCTTGTTACTAAATTACTGAATTTCTGGATTGTTAGTTAGATGCAATTAATTTTTAATCTTATAATTTTTTAATTTAAAAATATAAATTTAATTTGCCGGCGTGGTGGCTCAGATCCAACAGTCGATACTTCATTCATTGAATAAAATTTGCGCACAGGCCTGTAGGCCCATTTGAACTGGCGAGTGAAGTTTAAAAATTTAATATATATTACATAAAAGTAAAAACAATTTAAAAAACAATTTAAAAAGTTTAGTAAACATCAAGTCGTACAAATTCATTTATAAATTTATTAAAACAAATTTAGTTCGTAATACTTAGTTGAGCAAACCAGTTAACTTAACTTGATGTTTCAGTTGTGATGTTTTTAAAGATTTATTTATACGTTAAGCCTTGTACTTAATAACTTTAGTTTTTTATAGTGACATTTTATTTTGAAATTGGTTATACAATGTTTACTGTCAACAAGAAATAAAATAAAATTGATTTTAAATGTTACTTTATGGTATCCTCAACAAGGACGGAATAGGATGGGTGGATTCAAATATAAGACAGTTACAAAAAAAACTGGTATTTTTCTTTTTACGGAAAAAAACCCTTATGGTAGGATTCTCGTTCTGTATTTTGATTTGAGGTTTTGAGAAAGTAAAGCGATACAAATTGGTGAGTGGCTTCGTTATAAGCCCACGCCATGTAATTTGCCGTGTGGGAAGATATCTGTGTTTAGAAATCCGTATCTAACTCACGTAAATATACGGTGCCACTTACCAAGATTGTATTATTTACCTGCCTACCCACCGGACAACTTAACGGGATCATTTTACACTCTAAATTTGGTACACCTATGGATTAATTATAATAAACACTCGTATATATATTTGGAACCGTGCGTCAGAGATTGAAAGCAGTTGTTGAACGCTTTTCAGACATATAAAATTTTTAACAAATTGTCGTATATATTTTTTATCTGAGTATAATTTTTACGCGGGCTACATGTGTAGCCCAGACGTTGCATTGTGCAACTTTCTCAGATAACTGAGGCGACGAACAGTCACCTCCTCAGCACCTTCCAATAATAAATGCTTTAATCTGTCTGTGTGTGTTTGGTGTGTTTTTGAGATTGGCTGTTTGTTCTGTTTGCTTCCAAAGTGTTGTGGGCTACACATGTACCGCGCGGGTATTCAAGTTGTTAGAGTTCGCAGTGTTAATTTATATGGCTTTCCAAGTTTTTATTTATTTTTTAAATTAATAATATTTACATTTTACTTTAATACCATGTGAAAACAGGAAAGATTATTTGAAAAAAATATATGAACATAACACCACAAAACAGAATATAAAATTATACATTACTTCTATCGTGGTGATCACTTTTCCTGCACAAGTGAAAATTTATATTTTCCTTGAAAGCTTTGAATTCGATATAAGATAAGTCTCTAAACAGCAGTACGGTTGCAACATCTCTCTCTCTCTCTCTCTCTCTCTCTCTCTCTCTCTCTCTCTCTCTCTCTCTCTCTCTCTCTCTCTCTCTCTCTCTCTCTCTCTCTCTCTCTCTCTCTCTCTCTCTCTCTCTCTCTCTCTCTCTCTCTCTCTCTCTCTCTCTCTCTCTCTCTCTCTCTCTCTCTCTCTCTCTCTCTCTCTCTCTCTCTCTCTCTCTCTCTCTCTCTCTCTCTCTCTCTCTCTCTCTCTCTCTCTCTCTCTCTCTCTCTCTCTCTCTCTCTCTCTCTCTCTCTCTCTCTCTCTCTCTCTCTCTCTCTCTCTCTCTCTCTCTCTCTCTCTCTCTCTCTCTCTCTCTCTCTCTCTCTCTCTCTCTCTCTCTCTCTCTCTCTCTCTCTCTCTCTCTCTCTCTCTCTCTCTCTCTCTCTCTCTCTCTCTCTCTCTCTCTCTCTCTCTCTCTCTCTCTCTCTCTCTCTCTCTCTCTCTCTCTCTCTCTCTCTCTCTCTCTCTCTCTCTCTCTCTCTCTCTCTCTCTCTCTCTCTCTCTCTCTCTCTCTCTCTCTCTCTCTCTCTCTCTCTCTCTCTCTCTCTCTCTCTCTCTCTCTCTCTCTCTCTCTCTCTCTCTCTCTCTCTCTCTCTCTCTCTCTCTCTCTCTCTCTCTCTCTCTCTCTCTCTCTCTCTCTCTCTCTCTCTCTCTCTCTCTCTCTCTCTCTCTCTCTCTCTCTCTCTCTCTCTCTCTCTCTCTCTCTCTCTCTCTCTCTCTCTCCCTCTCTCTCCCTCTCCCTCTCCCCCTCCCCCTCCCCCTCCCCCTTGCTTCCTTGATATTTCAATATTATTTTGTAATTATGTATGCATACAACATATGCTACACAAAGTCAAGTATACCAATCTAGTTTGCTGTTTTCGAACTATATTGTTAAAAAAAACATTTATTTGAAAATGGGGGTGATCATTAAAAAAAGTTTTATAAATATTTTAAAAGTTGAAGTGCTATCATTTGTTATTAAACTTAACCCATATAGTTAGTCTTAATACAGTCTCGAATTGCAACATTGAACAAGTTTATGAACACGTTCATCTGTTTCTTGGTTAACGATTGTTTGGAGTAAGTTAGTCTCAACTCACATAAAGTGAGGGACGACGATTCATGTGATATCACATTGTACACCTGTTTGTAACGGCCGTTGTTAAGGGCGTGTTTTAACTAAATTGCTATTTGTAAACTTAGAAAAGGTGCAAATTTTATTTACTTTTTTTCGAGGATAAGTTATGTAAGAAAAATATACTCCTCGTTTACCTCCCACCCACTCATACACGTACGGGTTGATGTATGCAGATAATAGTTAGTTGAGTATAATTAATTTGGGAAATTGTAAATGACTGGTTTTTTTAGTTACTTAAAAATACTTATAGCCTGCAAACCAGTTTTAACATTTAGACAAACTTTGTAATGGATGTTAGAAATATAATTTATGAACGAAAATGAAACCTCAATTGGAACGGTTTAATTAAAAATGAAGTGTTTCGCCTCACTCATAATATAATTCATTTTTGAGGCTGTACGTCACAGTTGATATAAAATGTGATTTGTATAATATAAACAGTAACAATGTAAAATTTTGTTTGCAATAAAACATATCATTTTATGTATGTTCAAACTGCCTTTTTAATACGTTTTTAAATTGTTTCTTGTTAAGTTTCATGCACCTAAATACCGCAAAACAATTTTTTTCTAAGTAGAGGCATTTCTTCTCTTCAACCATACTCTGTCCATTTTCCATAGACTATTTATCTTTACGAGAAAATTATCAGATGAAGTAAGACGAAAACCCAGTATAAGGTGATATTACTGATAAAAACCTACAGTTAAGACTAAGGATTCGAACCTGTGCTAGACCACTCGGCCACCGGCTCTGTTATTATAATATGTATATGATGTCCTACTGAAAGGTCTTCGTTCAGTAGGAGAAGCAGGTGTGTCGAATTGTAGTCTTTATCTGGATGTTGTATATGAAAAAACTGAGTTTTAGGCTTGTCAATTAGCTGAAAATCAAACCAACATTACGTAGTCCAGATTCCACGTAAATCTGTAGGTCCCTTAGAATCCTGGCTATTGGGCTATTAATAAATGGCACCTTCATAAGAACAGTCAAACTTAGTTACTAACAATGATTACACTAGTTCATCTACATTCATCACACTGATCAGCTCCTCATAATCGCTCATATCTCTACGATCGGTGTATAATTGTAAATATTATGGCGTCACAGTACCTCGGGCGGGGGGGGGACGATGGTATATATGCCTTTTGGATCATTCTACATTGGGTTTGATTTGTTATTCCTGTTTATGAAACAAGTGGCAAACTGTAACCTGAGTTTATCTCTGTGAGTGGAGATAAATATCTAAACACCAACTACCTCGTACTAGATGGTTTGTTGCTTAGATTTTATGTATTAGTCTAATTTTGTATTTTTCATTCCTCCCCTTTTTAATTTGGTAGATGGATTTGAAAGCCATACAATATATGAAAATATACATCTTCTTTTACAAGTATGAAGCCATCTTGCAGTGGCTGGCGTCCACTTTATGCCTTTTTTACCATCTGGAAACGTAATTTCTTATCACACTTTATGAAAAACATCTTGATCTCAATACTGTATTTACACGACTTTTTGATATTTGTTAAAATTAACTCTGATAATACTAATGATAAATGAAGATATCATAATAACTGGGGGAATAAAAATATACGTCACTTTTATATGGATTAAAGTTACCTAATATGAATACATTTTTCAAACAAACGTAATGAATTATTTTACCATACAAACTTCTTATCGCTTTGATTTTCAATTTTATTCATAAAGTGTGTCAAGTGCATTAACATTCATTTTGAGGAATTTGAAATAAAATAGCTTCAAGGCATTACAAATAAACAAGAATAAAATAACAATCGAAATAAAAATTGCATAAACAATTTAAACATGAACACAAACCTTTCCTTTAGTCAATCGATTGCTATTCTGTAATATTCATGATCACCTCATTTCAGTTGTCTAATTTTGAAATGATTGTTAATTAATCAAGGCCAATATTATTTATTCATAAAGTTCAAAGCAACCCGGTACATTCATAATTCAATACATACATATAACATCAGCCTTGTTTGCGTTATAACTACAATCTGAATAGATGAACACTTTTTTCTTTATAACATTTATATTTTACTTGTGATTCTTGTTTCCTTTAATTTCAATATTATTCGTTATTTTTCTCGCATACATAACCTTGAGGTAAGCTCTAAAAAATTCGTTTCCATTGTTTACATGTAAAAAACTTTATCTCTATTTATTCTGTAATTGCTATTCACCAATAAACTTTTCTATTCAATCGGAAACAAAATTATGTAGAATATGTTTTTTGACTATATTTTTGAAAATTATTGTTAAGTACAATACGTCTAGAAATTTAGTACATATTCAAATGTTTCAAATCAAAAGAAGCTCCATTCCATATTGATTACATTCCATTCCATATTGATTACATTCTATCACATATTGATTACATTCTATTCCATATTGATTACATTCTATTCCATATTGATTACTTTCTATCACATATTGATTACATTCTATCACATATTGATTACATTCTATCACATATTGATTACATTCTATCACATATTGATTACATAGGCCCTATACAAGTGTTTGCAATCTATGTGTGACTAGCTACATCTGCCCCAATAACGCAAGACTTGTACAGTTTGAATAAGAAAATGTCTTAACTTTAAAAAAATATGATATTTTTATACATATCCCGTAGGATTCAAAGCCGGCTTTGCAGTTTTGCATTACCATATTTATATCTGAGATAAGGCGATCCGTAGAGGCTGTTTGAAAATAACTATATACTACGCAAACATTTCTTTCATTCATAAAGTATCTGGCCTATATGTATACTGGGATTGATGAAATAATAAACAGTCATCAACTAATAACTTTCGCTTTTCTAACTCACAAATCACTGTGTTTTTACTTTAACTTTTATCAACTTTTTAGGTGCATTAAAAAAAAAGAAGAATAAACTCATCGCAATCATATTTTCATACAGTTTACAGTTTGCCACTTGTTTCATAAACAGGAATAACAAATCAAACCCAATGTAGAATGATCCAAAAGGCATATATACCATCGTCCCCCCCGAGGAACTGTGATGCCACACTATTCACAATAAGACACCGATCGTAGAAATATGAGCGATTGTGAGTGGCGAATGAGTGTGATGAATGTTGATGAACGAGTGTAATCATTGTTACTAACTAAGTTTGACTGTTCCTATGGAGGTGCCATTTATTAATAACCCAATAGCCAGGATTCTAAGGGATCTACAGATTTACGTGGAATCTGAACCACGTAATGTTGGTTTGATTTTCAGCTAATTGACAAGTCTAAAACTCAGTTTTATCATACACAACATCCGGATAAAGACTAACATTCAAAATGGACAGCCCAGACTACTCTAGTAGTGTCTCCATCGATAGCAACCATTGAGTGGACGCCGTGTCAGTATTAAGAGAAGCAAGTATAGAATCTACCGCCTACAATCTCCACATCACTTTTTCTCGAAATAGCTGGGTTACAGCACTGCGCCACTAGTTCCAACTATAAAATAATAGCCTTGAAGACTTAAGTATTAAAAGTGTTGTTGTGTATATAATGTAAGTCGTTTTAATAATACATTCCTTACCTCATGGAACCCATCCACTCGTTATGTATACATGGCGTCCGCTCAATGGTTGCTATCAACGTAGACACTAATGAAGAAGTGTCCATGTTGAGTGGTAGTAAGTGTACGGATTTGTACAGTATATGAGAGAGAATTGTGTAAAAGGTTTGCCAATTAGCTCAAAATCAGACTACGTGGTTCGGATTCCACTTAAAGCTGCAGGTCCCTTAGTTGCCCTGGCTAATTGACTAATAAATGGCTCTTTATAAGCATAAGTAGAGCTCAGTTAGTAACCAGACTACACAGGTCATACATATTTAGCCTATACTCATGTTATCATCGCATTGAAATACGCACAACATTGTTTTGGCGTCTCATATCTGAGAATAAACCATAACAATTTATACTAACATTTTACAAGTTTACAAGTTCGTTCGTATTCCTCATAAAAAGCTAATAAGACTGACATATAATTGAACCTTTAGACCTTTTCCGTTAATTCACTACCAATACTTTTTCCGTTACTTCACTAACACTACGGTTAGGTTTGTTTAGGTCAGGTTATGTTAGGTTAGGTTAGGTCAGCTTAGGCTAGGTTAGGTGGCTACTTAAGGTGATCACAAACTGGTAAATCCAACGATTGACTTACCACCGTATGCCCTCTCCGTGTGTTAAGTTCTGGAAAAGCGACGAAAGCGATATCGGATTCCTAGCTGTGAACGCTGGACGTAAAAATGATTGGGGAACAGTTTTTCGAGCGAAAGAATATTTATCAAGCGGTAGCGAAACAACAGAAACAAAAAAAAGTGTAGTAGTAGTGAATTAACGGAAAAGATCCTTTATTTGGGAACTGGTACCTCCCTACCCCCTCAGACTTGTGTGTCTGTTATATTATATGAGACAGTCGAGATGCTCTGAGAACGTATTAACGACTGAATAGCCTACTACAATTGTACTACTCCACTCTACTGAGATTTATAACACTCTTGGAACTAAGTTTGGTCGTTAGTTACAAACAGTTTTTGAGAGATTATTTATGTCGTGTACATGATGCATATTATTTCTACTATTCAGCCACGCCTACACAGCTTGTGTGTATTTTAAGGTGAATATGAATGACTACTTGAGTGTAGGATGAGTGTGTAGTCTTGTTACTAACTAAGGCCGGCTGTTGCTTAGAAAGAGATTGGGGAACTAAAGTCCATGCAGCTTTACGTGGAATCCGAACCACGTAGTACTGATCTGATTTAAAGCTAATGAAAAGCCTGATCCTGACTACCACTTAACATGTAGTGATATTAATAAGTTTGTGATAGTCTTTAATCAAATTTTTACATTAACTTTATCGTTGTACTAGTCAGCTGATTTAAGACTGACACAAATTAATTTATTATTATCAGCTGTTACCTGTGTGTTTCACATTGTAATGCCCCTTGCTTTGTACATACTATCACATAAGTTATCTTTTCTTTGTTATTTTGCATCTGATTTTAAGGACTTGTAATGGAATTTCCTTAAAAACATTATTCTAGGTAATTTTTAGTTTAATTATTGGTTTATGAGTTATTTAGGATTTAAAATTTTAATAGCCACCATTTTGAAATGTTTGAAATAGGAAAATTAAATGTGAAACTAGTAGCTATATTAAAAGTGAAAAAGTACAACACTTTTATAGTGAGTAAAAATATTTGTAATTATCATATATAAAACACTTCTATTATATAAATGCAACATATTTCATATTGACCATAACAGATAAATAATCTTTCAATTTAACATCTAAAATGCGACATACCAAAATAATTTTAAAATAGAGATTCCAATTTATAATAATTGGATTTATATTTATGGAATTGGATTTATAATAAGGTACAATAATTTTATTTTAGAATTGGACTTGTTTATAATTAAATACAATGCTTAACATAACATGTATAAAAATTCTACTAGATGTAATTGTATCACAAATTAAAATTCAAGCAGTTAAATTTTCTTACTAACGAATGGGTGGATACAGTCGTTGTAAAGTATATCGTTGTGAATAGTGGAGAAGTCGTAAATGTTTTGGTTTAAGGAACTCAGTTCCTTTATGAGGGGACTAAGTACCGTTTAGAAACCGTGCTTAAATAACTTGTAACCACTTCCCTCGTTAGTCTGCAGAGTACATAACAGTTGAACGTGTTCATGTATTACATAAAATACACTTGGCGAAACTTTATATGAGTTTACAACGGAAGTGGAGTTTTCTCGCAGTTGGTATTCTTTTTATTTATTTTTAAGAAATATAATAAATAAATCTTGTAAATTAATTAAGACAAATAATGCGTCATCGAATCACGTATCAAGTAGGTTTTGTGATATAAAATTATTTATTATGTCTAAAATAAGCACCAGTTTAAATTTAATTTATTTAGCATCCAAGTGATGTCAGTTTCAAAGACGTATTGATTTTCTATGGGAGGTTAACTTCAAGACATGATTTATAGTATCTTTTATAAGAATAGTTTACCAATTTTACATATTGTTGACTGTACAAATATATATTACAGAGAGGAGCTCAAGCTAATTCTGATTGTAAAGCTTACCTCTATCTTATTTTTGTATTTCTGACAATATGGTTTTGTGGAATGTTTCTTATGACGCCATTCAAGAATTTATCTTATCTTATAACATTTTTCTCTTAACCACAAGTTCTGTGAGTAATGCGTACTATTTTAATCATTTTATGTAATCCAATATTAGTCTATTATTTTCCTATGTATCTTATAGAATCGTCTAATTAAATTTGTAAGCTTTTTTAATATTCTCTACATCAAAAACAATATATTGATCTTTTTTATACTTTTTTTGATCATTTTGTTGTGTTACGTTCAATTGTGTTGTATCCTGCCAACATGTAATGTGTTAGAAATGTAACAGTTTACAAGAGGCGTAAAAAATAATAAATATGTCATTTAGGAACTTTACGGATACTAGATTGTTCCCGTCGCTTTCATAAACTATCAATAACTGTGTATTTAATTAAAATTTAAACTAGTAGTTTAGGGAGTGAACATGCGTACTTGAAAGTCATGTTTACATTAATTTGGTATTGCAGCTAGAGATGGCTGAATATATTAGTATTAGGTTATCGTATTAGATGCAGAAAAATAACTAATACTCAGAGTAACTAATACGTAATCCAGACTAGTATTAATATTTTTTTATTCCTCCTGATATGATTTGCTGGTGTATATCAGAAATATTTATCCCTTGTTATTTCTGATATACACTATTTGTAGCAAACAGAAATTAATTTTTACAGAAATATCAGTTGATACCCAAACACCTTCTTTCTGATTGGTGACACGGTTGTCCGACTACAAATAAACAAGCATTCGCTCTCGGCCTATCAGACTGAATACTGAATGACTGAAATCACTAATATTAAAATATTACTAACATTACAAGTACATCACGACTACAAATATTACTGTTGTTGGTCTTATTAAATCAGTGTCGTATGGAGAACAATATTAGATATTTTCAACTAATATTTTTTTGTAACTTATATGCAGGTAACTAATATCATGAAATATCTAATATTAGCCGTGGCTAATTGCAACAGAGAACGTAGACCAACACCAGGCTAGTAAATACGTGAACATGTTGAATGAGTAAAGTGTTGTGGAGAACGTAGGCGATAGGGTCCGCTTAATAGTGACATAGTGACCACTCAATGGTTGCCATCAACGTAAACACTACTGGAGAAGTCTGGTGTGTCCGTGTTGGGTGGTAGTTACAGGGTCCGGGTGTTGTGTATGGAATATAAAATCCGACCATTACTGCGTGGTTCGGATTCCATAAAAAGCTGTAGGTCTCTTACTGTTCCTTACTGAGGTAAGTCCAACTCAGTTAGTAACACGACTACATAGGTCATCCATTCTCACCTTACACTTAATCATTCACATTTTCCACAGTTCGTCTGACGCACAAGCTGTGTCGTTATCTCAAATCTGAAACACACTTCTATATTAGTGTATTTCCCCCTCAACTAAGTTACTGACATATTTTAAACATCCCAATTCGTGAATATTAAATAAATATAACCATTGAAAGGAAAATATGTTGGTCTTTACCACAAATCAGGCACTAAAATAATCACAGTAGAAGAAGGTTGAATTAATAAGGTAAAAACATTTAATTCTAACAATTTTCTTTACGAAAGTGTGTCTCTTTTGTCTATTAAGCATACTTCAATACAATATTCCTACGTATTGCTGTTGTATTGTCCGTTGTAATAATTCTCAATACAAAATCTAATAACGAACGAATGAGGCAAAGAGCTATAAATTGATTTAATCGTTCATAGCGCAGAGTTAAAAATTTAATTACGAAATCAAATGAAGCAAAAGCTATAAATTGGTTTGACTGCGCAGACCACAGCTATTAAAGGACAATTTGCGCTTTTTAACGGTCTTAAAAAGAGCTAACTAACTGTTTGGTACGTGGCGCTCGCTTACTACATCTACCTAGTTTATTACGAATATATTATAGTCATAGGTTTCAATGTTATGTAAGGAACTAATGCAATTTAACGTGGAACGCACAACATTCAGAACAATGTTTTTGAACAGTTCTACTGTACTAAAAATCTCTCTTGAATCAGAAACACTTACACACAAAAATCTTATATTAATATTAAGAACTGTTTATTTGTACGAATAGAACTACGTCCCATTAGCACGGCTGTCAAGAATAGAATATAACCTTGGAAGTATTTTAATAATTTGTATATTTTTCTTTCAAAATAATTAAAAATATTTTTACTATGAGATCCAGTTGATATTACGCTATGTTGGTGTTCAAAATAATTTTAGTTTGTGATAGAAATATTGTACCATTTCAAAAACAAATGTACCTCATATATCCCTTTTGTCATAATCTTGATACTTGAATTTTCTTTTTCAATAGAATTTATATACAGTATATTTATAAAGTATGGGATATTTATCATAATTTTTACAAACCTCAAGATATGTAGACGATTATGAGTTGTGGAGTGTTGTAGACTTTGTTACTAACTACAATTTAATGATCCAAAAAAGGGCCACGTATAAATTACGCATAATGTCAATACTCTCAAAGCATTATATGTCCCCAACCATATACAAAACTAGACAACTGCAGGTATTCGGGTGTCATTCATGTATAGTATTAATAATGTCGAGCCTTAGCTTATTTACAAATAAACGGCTACGTTTGGCTCTTTTTACGTAAGTATTTTTGTGAGCAGCAGTATCTAAAATGGTTTTGAGCACATTAAAAAAAGGAATGTTTAAACATTACTCAAATGACTCTGACTCAAACAACAAATGTAAGGACTCAAACAATCTTGCAAAAGGATATTTTAAAGAAAAGTGGTAAATAAAATCAATGCCATCGTACGTGTACGGGTGGGCAGATGGGTCAATACCACTGTACACTAAAACGTGTAGTCCATGTGCGCGCGCGCGTGTGTTTGTGCACATGATACTTTTATATTTCTACGAAAGATATTTACCTCTTTGCTGATAAGCTAGGGGATTGAGGTCAGGGAGGGGGAAGGCCGCGGCCTTGATTGGAATGCGGAAAGCTCGTCACTAGGTTATCACATCGATGATTATCAGTCGTTTAAATGGCTTAAAGGTATTTAAATGTCCGCGCCCATTCTTTCAGAAAATTCGATTGTTGTATGTTTTTTGCCCCATCTATATTCATGTCATACACTAGTGTATTCATTAATGTGGCATGTTTCAAGGGGGCGGCAGTAAGAATAGTGCCTACGAGCAAAATATATATAAATCCCTCCCTGAAACTAACACATCCTAAACAAACCTAACATAATTTAATAAAACCTAACATACTTAAAAAAACAAACATAATTTAATGTATCAATACCCAACGTGGCGTACCAATACTTACAATGCACGTACAGTGGTATTAAAATTTACGTTCGTTCATTAGTCCTAGTTTAAAAAGTTTACAGTAGTAAAAGTTAAAGAAATATTACTTCGTAAAAACATGTTAAGGAAATGTCGTAGAACCGATTAAAATAAAAACACATTATCAAATAAAGCCGCTATGAATATAATAAGAAAAACATAATAAGAACAAAATATTTTCAATAAAGTAATAAATAAAATAAACATTATAATAATGAAAATACTTTTAAAAAATAAACAATTTCAATACAAGTACATACAATACATAGTACAAAAAACTAACGAATGTACACAATGAAATAAAAGTGGATATAATGATGAAAATAATATACAGTAATAACTTTTTCATATGAAGCAGCTAAGTATATTTATATTACATGATGAAACGTAAGTAATTATACCCGATGATAAATAAACCGTCATGTAAGTAAGTACTGACTAAAATAATAAGGATTCGTTTGTTAGGGTGAAGGTCTCGGAAAACAAATACCAATATACACAAGTGTGAATAGAGGAAAATCTGTCGATACCTCAGATGTCACCTGAAATTGGTTAAGAAATAAGCGAGCTGTTGCATTAACAAAAAACCGACTTTTCGTATTTTAAATAATAACTAGCCGACAGCTGTTCTTATTTACGGAGTGGTTCTCTACGCTTACTTACCCTCCCCTCCATGGGTAGGTACAGAAATAATCTAAACACAACAATATAAATGTTCAGCCGTCTGCCGTTCTCCTTGATAAAAAAAAAAAATTGGGTGTGCGTCGGACCACACGGTGGAAGTTATACTTCTTTGGCCAAACCAAAAACTCAGACATAAATCAAAACTCAAACTATCAAAACACTGAGGCACATGACACATCAACGAATATAAGAAACCTACTGATGCTATCCGGCAACCACAATCATATACACAGGTCTGGACATGGGCAGTGGAGGGGATAAATCTTATTGAAGCCGGGATTAGTAATTCCTAGCTTAGCCACCAGCGGCGCTGCAAGACAGTAGTGTCGTCGAAATGAATCAGTGTATGTATATATTGTGGATTCGGTGACCCTACTGTCTTCCAGCGCTATCGGTGTTGAAACTTGGTACTGTTAATTCCGGCTTCAAAAGAATCTGGGATTTAAAAAAAAAAAAAAACATACAAAAAACGTACAATCGATTAATCGATAGTTCTTAAAAAATTTTTCTTACTTTTCAGCGTGACGCGGTTTCTCGACCAACATCCCATCCCAAAGTGTCTAACGGGCGCAAAGAAGTATAACTTCAAAAACTTTTATAGTCTAGAAAATTATAAAAATCTACTTTAGGGAGATGAAAAAAAAGTAGTGGAATAAGTTCAAAGTTGGGAGAAATCACCGTAAACATTTCACAATGAAAACCAAATTAGACAAGCTTTTATTTCGTGTTTATGTTTTTTGTATCAAATGCTTGAAATAATATATTAAATCAAATTAATGCCAATGTCAATCTTATTGGAAGAAGTAAACGTTTATTATGGAATTTAGAGAAATCCTTTCATAGTGGGTCTGTATTATACAAAAACTAACTTCCCTCCAAATTTCTTCAAAATGTGCTCAATGGTTCTGAAGATTTCGAGCTGAGTGGATTTTATATATTAAGATTTCCTTTAACAAAGAATGACAACCAATAACACATTCATAACACGTTTTATATGATTTAAATTTGGTTGAATTTGCAAACCAAGCTAGACGACACATGTACGACCCACTTCATTTGATTTACACTACTTCAGAAAGTTCATTGTCTACGACATTATGTATACTGTTGTCATCACAATGGTGAAATATACGTCAGTGTCAAGTTCTTCCTTTTAATATCCGTACCAGAACATGGACAAGAAATCTGAACATTTACACAATACAGATGGCTGTAATTAACAGGGCCTAATTGCGTTTTTAAATTGGAAATTCTATTATAAAAGAAACTACCCGATGGCAGCATACAATACAAACAAGAATGACATTTTGTTTACATATTAATCAGTTGACCTTTGTAATTGTGTATGTATACGCCTTTGTACTGTTGAACCAGTAACAATGAATATTATTTCATTTATTTAACTTAAAATACAAGTGATTCTAGCTGAAGTCGAATATGTTTTGGTTAATAAAAATTGGTGGAGAAAATAATTGACTGTGTTTATAATTTACATAAAAGTTAGTAATTACACCAATCTTGACTTATCACAAGTGTAAAAATATCAATGTCTTTATCGAACCAAGTAAGGTTATGTACCGTTAATGTGGAAGTTTATATCTATAGTGTGTAACAGTGAAACATGTCTAGATGGCAGACTGACATCTTATCTGTGTTGGTGCAGTTACTCGAGGTATTAGTTCTGAGGAACTGTTACCTCAGTCAGGGTTGGAACTTATAACGGTGGTGTGCTATGTCCTATATTCAAGTTGAACAATGAAGCTGAGCAGTAATATTAAAATTAACCAATATAAAAAATTAACTAGTTGCAAAGATAAAAACAACGATATAAAGTCTTATGTAAAATATTAATTAATATGTACATACATGATTTATACAGTACAAGTAAACATCACGTAACTCAAATTTATTACAATATAAGCACAAAATGCACAAATATATTACGATACATGTACAAAATGCACAAATATTATGGTGATCGATTTCGTTGAACCACGCTCACCTTTCTCAGAACAGAGGGATTCACAAAAGAATGGAAAATAGTGTTCAACAACTCAATTTATAGGCCTATGATCACGTGACCCCATTGGCTGGAATCGTCAAAATGGCGGCTGCTGTAATATTATTGGTTTATCCCTATTGGCTGTTACTTCTGTTCGTTTAGTCGCTGAAAATACATTATTAAAAACTATTTCGGAATCAAAATTAACCTGTTCATTCGTTAATTTATCACGATCCTTAAATTTTTCTTTTAAAATAAATAACTCTTCCCAAGCACTTATAATACGACCCTTATTACAAACCTTTAGAATAACTATATTTTCATATATTTTATTCAAAATGTGGGTACAATTCAGAAGGTGTATACAAGACAAAAATAAGATTTGTCAGGTTTCTTATTTTTAAAAGCAGTGGTTTTATATCTTTTGCTAAAATTTACAGTCTGACCTAAATAAAACATATCACAATCATTACAGTTAATCCTATATATTTATAAATTATTGAATCTATCTTAACTTTCAATATTCAGGTGTAAAATGTTGGAAATAGTATTACAAGTTTTAAAAGCTACTGATAAATTGAATTTCTTAAATCTATTACCAACTCTTTGTGTAAACGGTCCATTGTAATGGAGGGATACATACTTCTATTGTTCTTTATCGGATTTTTCTTTTTGAAGTGTTGTTCTTTAATCGTCTCGAATTTTATTTTCTATTTTCTTTTTTATTACACATCCCATTTCATCAATGATTTGCAATAGCTATTGATTTTATTACATTTGTTTCCTGTTTTCTATCTACAACACTCCTGGTATTGAATCAGTTGAATATTCATCTGGTATTGAATAAAACACTCTTGTAGCTGTGTTTGACGGGGGATGGACAGAACTGTTATTTATTGTACAATTGGTTTGAGTAGGTTTCCTGAAAATTCTAAATGAAAGTTTTTTAGATCACGAATTATTTTTAGATCCAAAAAGTTAATTTCATTCATAGATTCAAGTTCACTGGTATAACTAACTTCTGGTGGTGACAATTAAGTATATTTAACATATCTAAGTCTAGTCATCTATCTAAGTCATTACATGATTTCTCGTTAAATAAAACCAACACGTATTATGGTAATTAAAAAACTATATATGATTTGTAAAGACCAGAAATACGCCTATTGTTAAAAAAACCCCAGATCCGAGTAAGTAATTTATTTAATCAAATTAAATGGGAATATTATAATGATGTATATGTGACTTTTATCCCTGTGTACATGTACTGAATATTATAATTCAGTTTACAGTGACTATGTATGTAACTGTTAAAAATAACACAATTTAAACCAATATACACACTTTATTAGTGAGGCCTTTCGATAGCAAGGCTATCATCGTCAGACACATCACAAATACTAAATATACAAAAAGTAAATAACTATAATATAAGCTTTTATAAACATATGTTTTTAAATGTTTAACTTTCATGGCTAAATATATTTACTATTCTAAATGTGAATTTTAGTATGGTTTTAAAAGTATCATAAATTGAATTTTAATCAATCCTTTTTATGGTTTTGAAAGTAAAATAGAATTTCGAATTTTCTTGGTTTAAGAAGTTTTCAGAATTTGCTTTATTAATGCACCATGATTCCCATGCATTTAAATATCGTGGTGTTGTTGTATGTTTTTTAACTTTTTACTACTCTAAAAAACACAAATTACAAAAATTCGAATTATTCTACATTATAAATTTTAAAAATTGTTAACCTCACTAACTCAATTTTTATTGATTGCAAAGTTTTATTCGTCAACATTAAGGACAGATTTTGAATCAACATGGACTAGTATGTAGTAAGTCTACATACTAGTCCATGTTTTTTCAAAATCTGTAAATCTACATACTAGTTTCTATCCTCTTGCTCTTCCAAGAACTGCAATTGGTTGCTTTCTGCAGCAACAAACAAATCGACATGGCCAAAGCCTTTGATATAAATTTTCGAAGATCCTCACAAAAAATCTGAAAGCCTACAGAGTGACTGATCCCATGTTAACTTTGATATCTGATTATTTAATCTTTCTTAGAGTCAAAATTGGATCCAGCATTTCATTGGACTTCTCATCATCTTTGAGTGTTTCCCAGGGCCCCTTATTAGATCCTTACTTTTAAATGTTTTAGTGAGTGATCTTCTGGAAAAGATTGACGCCAATTGCACGCACTTTGCAGATTATCTGTATATCTTCTCTGTATATTCCTCAATTAACGACTCCCAAAGGAGTTAACAATTTTAATTTTTTTTAATACTATGTCCAGTGTTGGCAATTACAGATGTTTCTTCTCGATTAAATTTTATGTGTAAAAAATGTTCATGAAATCTTTTTTTTTTAATTTTCATTTTTGTTTGGCCTATGTATTTGCTGTTACGGTCATTGCAGTGTATTTAATAAATTACTGATTTATTTTCGTCATTCTCAGTATATATATTTTTTTTAATTTAATTTTCATGAGCCACTTGAAAATTTAGCCAAATTCACACCCCTGTCAAACCAGTTTGATCTGAGCGAGTCTAAATGTCCAAATTCACACCATTTGGCCAAACAGGAATATTTCATTAAGTTTTTGGTTTTGGCTGTACCAAAAAGTTGCTATGATAACTAAGTTTCAAGTCTGCGTAGTGATTTCCCTCCTGGTCAAACAATTCTCGTGAGGCCTTGACAAACAATGTTTGCTATCACAAGCACCTTTGTTATATAGTACATAACACTACTTACTTAAGAAGACTGAAGTACGTGGCTGCATTTATTAAAAACAGAAATAGTTTGTTTGTTTGAAATAACAGTTTTTATTGAACTCAAAAGCCTAGTCCCCACTTACAAACATGTTTCCGGAAACATTGTTTGCAAACTGTTTCTAGAGTTTTTGTGATGTTTCCTAAATGTTTCCTAACGGTTGCAAACATTTAATCGTGTTTCTGGGACCGAGAAACAGCGTATAATATAAATAATGGCGTAAATTTGGTGTACAGCGAAAACTAGTCAAAATTATGGAACTTTCTTTTGTTCCAACTAGGATAAAACTTATTAAACTTGTAATGAGGTCAAAAAACGAATAAACCCTACCACCTATCCACTTCAAATATACTATAAGAATGTAAATGGTCTGAGGTCTAAGCTCACTTCATTGAAAACTTCGGTCGATGTTCATAGTCATGATGTGTTGGTTTTGGTTGAAACAAATTTGCTTCCTGAAATTAATGATGCGGAGCTTGGCATGGGTAATTACAATGTTTTCCGTTGCGATCGCTCAGGATTATCCTCATAAAAAACCAGTGGTGGTGGTGTGTTGTTGGCAATAAGTAAGAGGATTGTGTCTCAAGAAATTAATCCAAAGAATGGTCAGGTAGAGTGTGTCTTCGCTTCGATTAGGTTGGCGTCAAGGCAGAGTTTGCTTATTGGAGGAGTGTACATTCCTCCTAACAGTAATTCAACAGTTTATGAATTGTTTGCATCTTCAGTGGAGGAGATCATGCTTTCTTCGCATAATGATTTTGAAAATATCGTATTGCTTGGGGATTTCAATTTACCTAATGTTAACTGGGAAGACAAGTATCTGCAAACTCGGGATCCTAGAAGTCAGTCAATCAAGGATCTTGTTCATCTCTTCCATCTCACTCAAGTCAACTCAGTTAGAAACGACCGTGGAGTGTTGCTTGATTTAATTTTTTCATCCAACAATGACATTAAGGTTCTAAGTTCTCTGAACCCTATTCTTCCTGAAGAGTCTCATCACCCAGCAATCGAAGTATCAATTCCATGTAGCAAAACAGCATTCGTGGGTGTAAATGACACCATTTCTGACTTTAGAAAATGTGATTTGGTTAGCGTTTTCGCTAATATTCAGAATTGGACTTATCCTGTAATTACTGGCTCTTGTGATGTTGAGAAAATGTTCATTGATTTTTGTTATTCTCTGAGCAATGTGGTGAATAGATCCACACCAATAAAACGCCTTAGTAGAAGTAGATTTCCCCGTTGGTTTTCGGCTGAGCTCAAGGAGTTGGTTGTGTTGAAGAAAAGTCTACATTCTCGTTTCAAAAGAACACTGGACTATTCTGATTATGTTGCTTTTTCCATTATTCGCTCAAGATGTAAGTATCTTTCAACTTCCTGCTTCAAAAGCTATATCAATCGAGTTGAATGCTCTATGGAACACGACATCAAGGCTTTCTGGAGCTATATCAATGATTCCAAGAAAAAAAAAATCATCTGTCTCACTGTTGAAATTTGGTGAGGAGTTTGCTGACAGTCCCAAGAGCATCTGTGATTTGTTTGCAGCCTATTTCTCCTCCGTGTACAGACCTTCTTCAAGCTTTGACAAGCCTGTTGGTCGCGAGACCTCGCTACATCTGACGGGATTCCAAGTTTCTTGTCAAGAGATCGAGAGGGCATTGTTCCAGTTGGATGACAGGAAGAGTCCGGGGCCAGATGGAATTCCTTCTGCTGTTCTTAAGTTTTGTAGCAGCATTCTGGCTCCTCATCTGCATCTTTATTTTAATGCCTTGTTGACACTAGGCGTTTTTCCTTCCAACCTGAAAACAAGCTTCATTACTCCCATTTTCAAGAATGGCGATGCTTCCTGTGCCACGAACTACAGACCTGTGGTTATTCAGCCCACTCTTGCGAAGGTTTTTGAGGCTCTTGTCTTGCGCAGGTTAGAGTTCGAAGCGAGATCTGTGATATCGTCTGATCAGCATGGATTTATGAGGGGAAGATCGACGGTTTCTAATTTGATCACTCTCCAGGAGGACGTTCTCGCCTCTTTTGAAATGGGTCGCCAGGTGGACTGTATATACTTGGACATGGCAAAGGCCTTTGATAGGATAAATCACGAGCTTCTTCTGTCTAAACTGGAGGCCTTGGGTGTCACTGGATCCCTTCTACAGTGGTTCAGGAGCTATCTAAGTGATCGTCGTCTCATTGTCCGTTACGCTGGTTCGGTGTCCTTGCCATTTGACGCTATATCTGGAGTTCCCCAGGGCTCTCTACTTGGGCCTGCTCTCTTCTCCATCTTCATCAACGACTTGGGTGATGTGATCGTCTACTCTACTCTGCTGCTGTTTGCTGATGATGCGAAGGTGTACAGAAGAATTACGTCGCTTCAGGACTGTGCTTCCTTGCAGGCTAATCTGGAGAGGGTGGTGGCATGGTGTTTACGGAACGACATGGACTTGAATGCTCTAAAATGTAATGTTGTCTCCTTTTCCCGGTCAATGACACCAATTTTCTTTGACTATAAGCTGGAGGGAACCATGTTGAATCGCTGCACCTCGATCAAGGATTTGGGAGTGATCTTGACCTCAGCATTCAGTCCCGAGGACCACATAACTGATATTATTAAGAGGTCCAACGCTGCACTGGGATTTCTTGTAAGAACTTCACGGGATGGTTTTTCCCCATGGGCTCTTCGAACACTATATGTCCAGCTTGTTCGTCCCCTGTTGGAGTACTGCTCACCAGTATGGTCTCCTTACCTAGTGGGACAGATTGATCGGATTGAGAGTGTCCAGAGGCGTTTTATCAGGATTGTTGGTGTGAGTCTTGGATACATCTATGGTGAGATTCCTGTTGAATTTCTGGAGCGTCAGCTTGGTCTTCAGCCCTTGCAGGTCAGGCGCTGGATTGCTGACTTGTTATTCTTCAAGAAAATTATTAATTCATCTCTTGATTCTCCTGATCTTCTGGGGAGTGTCAACTTGAGATGTCCTCGCATTTCCGGTAGACGCTTTCAGATCTTTGAGGCCAATAACCATTCAATTCAATCTGAATCCAATTCAGACTCCACTAACCATGGTTTCTACAGCCCAATTTCAAGATTTCATCGGTTGGCCAACAGATTGCCTGACTACATGGATGTCTTCGGTATGTCGGATGCTGTGTTCAAGAGGGAATTGGCCAAACACTTTGCAGGCTTTCAAGCATAGGACACGTTACTGATTCTTCTTCCTACATTTATTGTCATTGATAGTATTTATTATTGTTGTTAGCCTTACTCTTCTTTTCTAGAGCTTTTATGTCGAGTATCTATTTAACTAATTTTGTTTTATATACATATAGTTTATTGCTGTATTATATGTTGTATGCTGGTATTTGATTGATGTAAGTTTGCTTGTTCTCCAGTTTGTCTATTAATGTTTATAGTAACTATGTAATACTCTAAATATTGTAGTGTGTATTTTGTTTCAATTACATCTATTGTTTAGTATTTATTTGTTGTCTATTTTGTTATATAGTAATATAATTGTTAGTGTTTATTTTTGTTATTATAGTTCTTATTATAGTTTTATAGTTGTTATTATAGTTTCATATATATGCATATGCTGCTGATTGGTTGACTTAAATCTGTTGTTATCTTGGTGTTCTTGTTGGTACATATATTTCATAGTGCTAGTTTGATCTATAAAGTATTGTATATATTTTTTGTAAAAATGGTGTAACCGTATATGACAAATAAAATAAAATAAAATAAAATACAGTTAAATGCATATGTCACAACTTACAATTAAATGAGGCAACGATGGTGTGATTAGATTTGTCGTAGGCCCCTTAGTTCCTTAGAAAACGGCCTTTAAACTCGAGCGCACATAATTTCTTTACCGAAGGTAAATGTATTGCTTGTAGTCAATTGATATTATAGCCAACTCTGGATCTGAGTTTCTAAAAAAAATTCACGTTGTAATATTAATAGTCTGATAAATTAAAATTGTTTGCCAATAATGGGAATTAATTTAAAATTACTTCATCTCAAAACGATGTACTGAATATTATACTAATAAAACACTCTATATGTATAAAGATGTAATACACTTGTCTGCACTGCGAAGAATAGTGAATAGTTTACAGATTGGGAAATAAATCCGATCTAGCGACTACCTTAAGGCAGCACTCTTAAGGCAGCAAAAAGAAAGTACCATAATCATACTATTTTTTGCAAGTTTTTGCAAGTTTGAGCACAAATTCGATGAATTTAATAAAATTTAAATAAGCAACACTATCAAACTACATTCATGTTAACAACCTTGACTTGTTCCAAAGGCGACGGTGAACAACTGTCTGCAGATGTCTCACGGTTGGTTTCCTTGAAATATGACAGGGATTGTCTGGAAATTGGCCCAATAGTGTGTTTGAGAAGTTCTTTAGTTGCATAGGGATTTTGCAACTGTTGTAGTAAATTGTTTCCAAAGGGGTGTACAGTCCAGCCCGAAAGTACTGAAGGAGAGCCAAGGGATGTGAATTTGGACATTTTGAGAGCTCAAATCAAACTGGTTTGACAGGGGTGTGTATTTTCATACGGCCCAACTCACCACGGCCATCAAAGATGAACTGTAATGTAATTTTAGATGTAGGCCAAGTTAGTACACCTGAAGACGAAAGGAGTTTGTTATACCAGTCGAAACGTTGTGTTTGTTTTCTAAACACTTGAAGCGTTGGAAATCTCCAAATATTATCTACCAATCATGAACAATCCAATGCTAACAAATAACTTTCAAACAACTGTTATCTATAAAGTTTGACACAAACCAAAGCAGATTGTACAGCTTTGTATAACCATGTTTTTATTATAATCAGAGTCTTATTTCCTTTCAAATCACTGTAGTATTTATTTAGGACTGTGCCATTAACCGCAATTTTAATACTGTCAAAAACTTATATTTAATAAAATAAAAAAACATAAGATTTGACGATAGAACTAATATAAGGTGCAACTTTATTTGACATGTAGGGTGACAGTTGTTTTAGAGGATAGAGAGGACACCAGAATCAATAGCGTTAATTATGGAGGTCAGTGGGTAAATGTACTTTTTTTTTTATTCAAAACTAAAACAATTTTATAATAATTTAGGATAGATGACCAAGTCTTTTATGGGGCGTCATCAGAGCACTCAAAGTTCGTGAAAAAGCCATGAAAATTGAAGAATTCATTTTAAAACGTTTTAAACATGAATAAACACCAGACATGTTATGTAAAACTTTTAAATTCAATTCAAGAAAATTAGGAAGTTTTAGCAGCCTAATTTTCATAATTTAGTAGCTATAGAAAATGTTCCATGCCTTATTATTATATTCGTTATTCTTTTATATTTCTGAAGTGAATTACTTGAATAGTGAAGTAAATAAGTTACAATTTGTTTATATATATTTTAACCGTTTATCTGACATCGAGTAGCTAACATAATATTTGTATATTTATTTAGTATTTAAGGTGGAAGTTTAGGGGTGGAATGTTTTTAGTAGCAACACACCCGGTATGAAACGTCTGCTCCCTGTTAGCTCTGGTTCTTGCTGAGGGCTAGATCAACATTGATATGGAGTAAAAACATTTGGGGAGTAAAAATAACAAACGAGACTTGTTACGGTTGCGTAATAGATAACAGAATTTCTTGATATATGTGTTTAAATTAAAAGCGAGTCTATAAATTGTATAAGAATATGAAATAAAAATATTAAATTCAAGCATGATTATGATCACTTCACTACAAAAATCATTTATTCTAATATCAGAAACGGCAATTGAAAACTAAACAAAAGTTATCTGTGTCTTGTTGGTAAACAATTGTCAGAGGATAATTAACATGAAAAATGGAAATTTGAATTTTTATGTATAGAAACATTTTTTTTCAGTCATTTTATGTAGTCGTATCAAATATGTTTATATAATAAATATAATTATTTTTATCAACTTCAAATTATTTTTTTTAAATATTCCCTTATCAGTGACAAATAAAAAAAAAAAAAACACAATGTATTCTTTATTTATGTATTCTTAAATAGCTAACTAATTGATAATATTAAGATTAATAGTGTGAAATAGCTATGAGAAAACCAGTAAGTATCCATGACAAATTGAAAACTAAATTTACGATTTTTTTAAATAATATAGTTTTGTTTTGTAAGTGTTGAAAATTAAATTTCATCCCAATGATGAAGCTAAACAGTTTATCTTTTATAAAATATTGAATAGTAAACTAAATCCTATCTAGAATAAAAATGTTCACTGTTATTGAAAAGACGTTGTTTTATAAACTGAAATATATCATAGAAAAAAATGGATAAGAAATCAATGATAAGTTCAGAACTAAAATAATGATTTTTTTAAACTAAGATATTTTTGTTTTGTCAGTCTTATCTCAAAGAGCTAATAGAGTTAACTTCATCTTTTATAAATTATTCATTAATAAACTAAACTTATCATGTACAAACATTTCCAATTTTATTGAAAATACGTATTTTTTATGCAACTTAAATATTTTATAAAAATAAATGGGTTGTTTGTTAATTTGACTATTAAATATATTATAAAGTAGAACCACCATACTAACATTTAACAATTCTTTGTTCACTTTTATCATTCAGTAATTTTTCTTCCCTGTCTTGCCTCAAGGTAATGTTTGACAATATCATTACTTGGGACGGATGTGAATAACAGCATCAGTCCAAAGGAGATTTCACGTCTTGAAAAAATCAGATTTGCATCACTGAAGACGCTCTAAGACGTACTATCCTTTTAGGAAAATCCAATAATACTTAAATTTTGAAATTTCACTGTTATAAATGTTAATAAATTTTGTTGGTTAGTGTTTTCAATAATTTTAATAATAGTTTATTTGTACATACGTTTACAACCAACTTAAAATAAGCTTATTCGTATTTTACACCAGGATAAATTCCAAACGAAAATAGATAATAATTTTATTAAATAACAATAGTTCAAGCCCAATAAGAAGACATAAAAATTGTAATCAATGCTGGATTGATTTTTTAATCAATTCAGAGTCAATACATTTTGAGAAGGATCAGCTGATAACCACCGGCTGTTCATTTGTCATTGGGCTATTAATTAATGACACTTTCTAAGGAATGTCGGCCTTAGTTTGTAACAATGACTACATTCACTCATCTACACTCATCACACTCATTCGAAATCCATATTCGCCCATATCTTGACGATCGGCGTCTTATGAATAAATAAATAAAAAAATTGATTAAAAAATCAATTCAGAACCTTTGAACCCACTGTCGGTGCAGAAATTATGTGCACCCGACTTTGAAAGTTGTTTTCTGAGGAACTAAGAAATCTAGGAAAATATGGTCACACAATTGGTTTCCTCGTTTTATTGTGCGTTATACTACTTGCATTTTTAATTTTACTAAAAGTTTTAGTAATTTTTTTCCTAGTTGGAACAAAAACTAACCGGAACTTTAACCAGTTTTCACTGTACATCTAATTTATAACGCTATTACTAAAAAATTCGTCCATGTCTCTTATTTATATTTTAATATTTTTTTTCATAGTAATGTTTTCTATAAGTTTTTAAATTTTAAATCTATAAGTAAATTTTAGATTTTTAACATTTCGAGAAAAAAGTTATTATCAATTCCCTGAAACATTTTCTTAGCCTTTATAGGTTGTAAAATGTATAAGTTAGTCTTGTTATAATTCTGATAATACGTATAGTTACGGTACATTACTTTCATAGATGTAAGAAAATGTAGTGATTTAAAATCAATTTAAAATAATTTATTTTATAAATTTAAATTACTTTAAGTCAATATAAAATCACTGCATTAAAAAAATATTAAAGTAATACATCGTAAATATACATGTCATAACGATTACAACAAGACTAAGTAATTGATTTCACGACCTCCAGAAGCCAAGAAAACAATGTTTTAGGGAATTGATAGGGCCTTTTTCATTACGAAAAATAAAAATTATTCTATCATTTATAAAACTTATAGAAAACATTCCTATCAACCAGGTATTTTTGATAGGATTCTCATAAATTATCATAATTTAATAGAAATTAATTCATGTATCAAATTCTGTATTCTTAGTTTCTGTAAATAATGTATTTCTTTATAAATTATTGTTCATATCTCCAATCCCTCCAGTTCTTTCTATTATTTTATATTCAAAGACCTATCACAAAGCATTGACACAACCAAATCAGATTATATAGATTTACATTTCCATTTTTACAGCCAGCCAAGGAAATCCGTTGAGACTGTTTATTTTCCTTCGATACAAAACAACAAATCATTTATTTGTTATTTTTAGTCCAACAAAAAAATGTTTTATCCACTACTATTTATTCTGAAGGATTCTACTTTGTATAGGGTCAAAGGCTTTGACAATATAAAACCACAATTTTCTTACCTAGTTATTTTATTTAAATTTGTTATAAATTAGTTTGAAAACGGGGAAATTTTGCATTTGAATTTCTTAAATAGTTAAAATTTAATTTTTATCCTAAAATGAATGTTTTATCCAATCAAACATGTCTTTGGAATTCTGAAATATGCTAACAAGATTTTACTTAACATAATGAAAGTTTGATAAGCTTTAATTTGTTGCTAGACATTCAAAAAGTATAATTTTAGTTCGAAGTTTAACTAAAAATTAAATTACCTGTATTGACTACTCGTGTCCGCCCCTACACCTATGTCATATTAGCCTTCGGTCTCGGTAATTAATATTTTCTTTTATGTCAAATTTCAAATCACACGTCTGAATAACTGAAAATGGGTTTTCGATAGAACAATTCCAGTTACTTTCTTTCAGAGGGTAGATACATAACTACTAAACATTATAATACAGTTCCAGATAGTATAGTTTTATGTTACAACAGAATTTTGAACTTTTCGGTCCATTCACTACCACTACTTTGGTTGGGCCATGTTAGGTTTGTTTAGGTTATGTTGGGTTTGGTTAGGTTATGTTCCGTTTTTAAGGTTATGTTAGGTTAGTTCATGTTACGTTAGGTTTAGTTAGGTTTGGTTAGGTTGTTAGGTTTCTTTAGGTTGTGTTAGGTTTGTTTAGGTTATTTTAGGTTTGTTGGTTGTGTTAGGTTTTGTTAGGTTATGTTAGGTTTCTTTAGGTTGTGTTAGGTTTGGTTAGGTTATGTTAGGTTTGTTTAGGTTATGTTAGGTTATATTAGGTTTGTTTAGGTTATCTAAATTTTGATTAGGTTATGTTAGGTTTGGTTAGGTTATGTTAACCTAAGTTACGGTATAGTAGTGAATCAACGGAAAAGATCGTAGACCCTTCCCCAACAACACACCCCGTTGCCCGGAAATCTGTTTGATTTTATTAAACTGAAGTCGTAAACCAAACGAGATGAAGTCGAAACGAGAACTGTTTTGCAAGTCTGATTTGGGTAATGAAAGACAAAATGTATTCCCTCACATCCGTCTTGTACGTTTGTACATTCTTGTGGTTACAAACATGTAAATTAAGGAAATTTCCAAAAAAATGTATCTTCGATAAAAAATTCAAGCCTATAAATACATTTAATTTAAACATTTGTGTAATAATATCTTGTTAATTATTTCTAACTTTCATACAAAAAAGTAGCAGAGAAATGCTCACCCCTCAGATTAAGGTTAACTTAGTCGTTTATTTTATGTGACATTTTAATTTAACATACAATATTGGAAGTGAAACTAAAATATTTCGAATGAAAAATAGAGTTAGTAAATCAGGTCCTACTGCAAAACGATTTACCTGAATAATACGTATTGGTTAAAATATTTACATGGACAATTTAATTATATTAATAGTTTAACTTGAACGTAAATAAGGTTACAATCCACTCAATATGTTCACGAAGTTTTTAACTTATCGGTTATCAATCATACCATAAAACTAACTGTAATGATAGTAAGATAAGTTGTCGATACAGGCGGATAAAACTGTCCCGAAAACATAATTCTGTTTCTAAAAAAGAGTGCAGATTTCTTCCTCATCTAGCATAAATCATAAAGCACATGCAGTAAGCGTATAGATCCAAAATTCAAGTTAGCAATTTTGTCATCAAGATTAAATTATAATAAAATATTATCCCGATAGGATAGAAATATTATTTTTGTCTGCTGTGCAAGGGTTGGGTCTGTAAATATATCTACAGCCACCCTGACCATGTCAGTGGTCCGATTACGAGTTGCCATTTTGTGAGCAGTCGTGGAAGTGAATTAGTCAATGTCTCCACAATGAGTCCCATGTTTGCCGAAATTGTAGTATCACCTTTGAGTTATTTGATCACCACTTTGTTTCAAGCTTGAATTTTTCCTGTTTGTTCTTATTAAGTCAACTATAGCTAAAAGTGTTCACACTCCAAAAACACTACCATATAAATATATTTTCATGCAACGAAATTGAACATTCACGAAGGCAAAGATTCAGTTCAAATACGTCAGAGATTCATTAATGTCTCGTTTGACAGCTGTATTTCTTACTTGGCTCGACACCATGTTGACTTGGCTTATTATTTGATAAACCAATATCGTCTATGAGGTCAGTAGAATTGTTACACACTTTTGTTCATAAATGCATCTTAATAATATGCAAAATTAACTCAAAAATGTTTATTTTACTTAATATGTTGATCATTTATAGAATATTAATGGAGTAATTGTTCCAATGCTATGTATTGGCCTTTCTATGCTTATAGTAAATATAAAATTAACTGCATTAACATATTTTCTCATTAGTTAATATTTCATAAACGTTAAATACAGTGAATTATTTATGAATTTGAGGTATTAAAACATAGATTGCATGTACAAAAACGTCTTATTACCTACAGCAAAAAATTAATTGAAAATTATATTTTGAGAAGTTTTTTATCATTTGTTACTCTTTAAAAAACGTTAAACATGTGAATTAAATAAATTTAATCTATATATTATTTTTTCTTAAAGCTAATGAAACTAAATATTATGAAAAAGTATTTTATTACATTGTATTGAGTTTTCCAAACAATCGTTACAGTTTACAGATCCCCCCCACCCCCTCACAGATGGATTTAATATGGTATGCTAACCTTCAGAGACTGTTGAGTGTCAGGACTTTAAGCCTAAGTTAGGAATAGCGAAGGTCAAATACTGACCTGGATCAAAGTATTTATCAGTTATTTTCACTCACTTTGTACTGTACTGGTTCTCCCCTTGACTTTGTATATACAACTTCCCCACACAGTCTTTGAGAAATGGTCAGATTGAGGTTAAAAAGGAGATTAGCCTATCCTTAAAAAATATCTTTCTACTAAAAAAAAAAAAAAAAAAAAAAAAACTAAATATAGTATGAAAAGTAAGCTCAAAATTACGTGTAAACAATGTGGATTGTGGAACTTTAAATTAAAAATACAGAGTAAAAGGGAAATTTGTGTGATGTTTTCAGATTGTACATGACAAACGCAAACGTTAATTATGAAATAAGACATAAATTTAAAAATAAAAATATCACCCTTACAATACGAACACGCTGTCTGTCTGTTGATGCATTTACTCCACTGACATTTATAATTAAATATATATATCTAGTTTGCCTTTGCAGCTGGTGTCCCAGTTTTAACGAATTCTGGTCATATTATATTTAAATATGAGTTTAAAACGTGTCGTGCATAAGCAAGGAGATACGAATGAAGGAAGAGGGAGACATAAAATGCATGTTTATACTTCTTAACAAATCATATTATACCTTTTTATTGCAATTTCTTATGTAGCATAATTTGTATTGTTTATTAATTTTAATTAACGTCCTTTTAATACATATCTTATATTCTGTTTTTAACTAATAATAACTGACAGGCCGCAACCCACCCTGGGCCAATCAGTTTCACGAACTGTCGTGCTCTAATACTTTAAACCGAATGTTCTACTCTTAACTAATTCATCAATTACATGTTTTTTTAGTTCTTACATAATGATCGTTAAGAGTGGAAATGTGCTGTAGAGTTTGCGGGGGCCGAATGTGTTCTTAAGTGTGTGAACTGCAAACAGTCATTTCACCCTGCGTGTACTCTCCTCGGATCTATTCAGAAATTTACCAAACTTAGAAATTTGAATGTAAAAGCACTTGTGCACTCCTGCATAGACGAAACCCCTTCTTCTAAAGGTTCTGACGACATCAGTGATGAAAACTCATTTTTAATCAGCGTTCTGACGTCCATGAAGATCGATATATTGGTGGGGGAATGGATGGAAAATTTGAGGGTGTGACCACAGAATTAAAGTCAATCGATGATAAATTCTTCGATGCACTGGAGAAGCCACATGAAGATGAAAAACAGCCCAAACTTATTTGTCTGTGGCCTACTTACCAACTGTCACGAAAATAAACTCATCATTAAAACGACCATTATTGTACCTTGTATTAATTTAACAGTTTAATTTTCTATTAGTTCTTTTTAAAAATAAATATTTTTATTACTTAATTATATGCTACAAATTCAATTTATTTCAACGAGTAATTCTCGTTTCCAACGCTTCCTAATACCATTTTGTTTGCTGTACATTTGTAGATTATTCCAAGGCAAGAGGGATCATGTTGGGGATAGGAATCGACACCAAGTGGCCTCCAGGGGGAGGTTTGTGCTGTTCTACCCTAATAACCGTTATGTATTGTTGTTGTTGATACTCTGTAGGCTAATTAGCTAGCAGTATTTTCATGTAATTGATAATAAGTTTAATTAAAAACTGTTCTAATTACATTACATTAGTGTATCGTATTTATTCAACTACGATATGAATGGTTGTTTTTTTGGAAACTTATTTTATTTGTATTAAATAGTTCAAAATCAATTTGTTTGGGAAGGTCGTATGACAAGATGAAATAAAATTGCTGTATCGGGCTGTTGAAATTATGTGGCTTAAGTTAAAAATCAAGCAATATGTGTCAATTTATTCGTAACTGCCAGATAAATAATAAGGGTTATTGCACGTGTATACGTCTGTTATTTATAGAAATTAATAACAATTTCAATGCTATGTTATATTTTTTCTATTAAGCTTGTCAAATACTAAACTCCCATTTGCACCATGAAATTAAACAAATAAGTAAATGACTTTCCTATTTATAGTAGTACCTTTTGTTTGTTGATAGAATTTATTGTGAAATTCAAATATATTTTGATTCATGGAAGTGTTAATTAATATTAACTATTCCTCTTTTTTCAATAATTTCTTTGTTCAACTTTTCAAATAATTTAATTGTTTCTTTTTAAAGAACATTAGGATATAGAGGAAAAACGTAAAAAGAAACCATTACTTCATCTTCTAGTATTTTTAATTTTTTGACACCGCTTAAGAACAAATTTATATCCATTTTTGATTGCTAAAGATATTAGCAATCAAACTAGGCGCGGTGGGATTGGTGACAGGACCACAACCTGGTGTATCTAATCTAATCTAATCTGATACCTTTCCACCCACCTTTACTAGTACAGTGCTTCTTACCCACCCTCCCACTCTTACAAGTACAGTGCTACTTACCTTTCCACCCACCTTTACCAGTACAATGCTTCTTACCCACCCACCCACTCTTACACATGCAGTACTACTTACATAATCACCCACTCTTACACGTACAGTGCTACTTATCCACCCAACCACTCTTACATGTGCAGTGCTACTTACCTTTCCACCCACCTTTACTAGTACAGTGCTTCTTACCCACCCACCCACCCTTACACATACAGTACTACTTACCTAATCACCCACTCTTACACGTACAGTGCTACTTATCCACCCAACCACTCTTACATGTGCAGTGCTACTTACCTTTCCACCCACCTTTACTAGTACAGTGCTTCTTACCCACCCTCCCACCCTTATACATTCAGTAATACTTACCTAATCACCCACTCTTACACATACAGTACTACTTACATAATCACCCACTCTTACACATACAGTACTACTTACATAATCACCCACTCTTACACGTACAGTGCTACTTATCCACCCAACCACTCTTACATGTGCAGTGCTACTTACCTAACCACCCACCCTTACAGGTACAGTGCTTCTTACCCACCCTCCCACCCTTACACATTCAGTAATACTTACCTAATCACCCACTCTTACACGTACAGTGCTACTTACCCACCTACCCACCCTTACATGTACAGTACTATTTACCTAATCACCCACTCTTACACGTACAGTGCTACTTACTCACCCACCCACCCTTACACATACAGTACTACTTATATAATCACCTAAGTATCTAGTTTTTGTGCTAACCATTTTTATAAGTTGTAATTTGGACTATTTACAGATTTTACAATAGGATATAATAAAACATATGTATCATCAATTGTATACAATTTGAATATAACAATGTATTAATGTTTATTAGAAATTAGAAGTAGTAATTTTAGCGGGTACATAAAATTTAATTTTATTAAGTAAGTATGCAACTGTCATTTAATATATTTACATTTTGAATGGGCTAAAACTACCCTCAAATAAAATTGACTTTTATAACAATTCAGTTCCAACAATGTAATCTGATTGCCGTGTTAACTGTGAACAATTAAACGCGGAGCTACGCTCAATGTTTTGCATCACATTCGGTTTTCTATTGGTACTTTATCAATTAAACGATCTACGAGTTGATAAAATAGTGCACTTATTTTTTATATAAGTATATTTTAATTTTTATACTAAAGTAATACAATAATATTACATAAAAATAACATTAAAATAAAAATAAATTATTTAAATTTTATTATTACCTTCGTCAACCAGCTCACAAATACGTAACAAATGTTACGGCCGTTTCGACATCAAAGTGTCATCTTCAGACATTTAATACAAAATAAAAAACTAACATAACCAACAAACACATTACGAAAATAAATTTTTCCAAACAACTGTTTAGAAACACATATGGGTTTTAATAAAAATAACACTGTTACTAAATAAATATTTAAATCATAAAACATCTAACATTTATACAAGGTTGTTATATTTTCAAAATGTTCACAAACTGTTCTAAATTTTTTTTTATTCCATTCATGGATAACTCTAAGGAAAAATAAAATCTAAGATTATTTTGTAAATTATAAATTATTCTCGGTTATAAAATAGTTCATTACTAAAAATTTCTTCTTATCAATCATAACAGAGGATTTTAAGCAAATTACAAAATAACTGAAGCAAGTATTTATACTTAGAATCAACTTTGTTTCCATAAGGGAAGAGCTTAAGTAAATAACTGATACCCAAATATTATTACCAAAAAACACTGTTGTTTTAGTCTAATATTTACGGACAATGGATTGAATCTCGGTTATTATTACAGGGAAAATCAACGAAAGGTTGAAACTTCGTACTTGTCACGACTTTAAATGATGACTTTTTAAATGATCATAAAAAGAGTTTTTCAATCATAAAATATGAGATTAAATTATAAATTGATGGCTCATTCGTTTTTACTTAAACACTCGTGACTAAAACATTCATACTACGACCGATCTTAATGTTTTATTTGTCATTCCATTTCATGTATGTTATGATAATTTAGACTCAAACATTTTACTATTTTAGGTTAAATCACTGTTAAACTACCAGCGTGGTTTGGAAATAATCACTTTTAAAGTGACATTCCAGTAGACTTTTATCTTGTAAACGTGTTTGAAATGTCATATGATGAACATGCCGACAAAATTGATGAAGGGTCTAGAAATGTTAATACAGGAACTCAGCTCGTACAAACTGATGAAGGGTCTAGAAACGTTAATACAGAAACTCAGCTCGTACAAACTGATGAAGGGTCTAGAAATGTTAATACAGGAAGTCAGCTCGTACAAACTGATGAAGGGTCTAGAAACGTTAATACAGAAACTCAGCTCGTACAAACTGATGAAGGGTCTAGAAATGTTAATACAGGAAGTCAGCTCGTACAAACTGATGAAGGGTCTAGAAATGTTAATACAGGAACTCAGCTCGTACAAACTGATGAAGGGTCTAGAAACGTTAATACAGGAACTCAGCTCGTACAAACTGATGAAGGGTCTAGAAATGTTAATACAGGAACTCAGCTCGTACAAACTGATGAAGGGTCTAGAAATGTTAATACAGGAACTCAGCTCGTACAAACTGATGAAGGGTCTAGAAATGTTAAAACAGGAACTCAGCTCGTACAAACTGATGAAGGGTCTAGAAACATTAATACAGGAACTCAGCTCGTACAAACTGAATAATCTTACTTACTTTTACTTATATTCTTTAGTGAGTAAATGCAATATATTTTGAAAGCTAAATAATTTTTTTCATAAAACTACTCTTACATTAAATATATTTTAATTATTTGTATTCATTACGAGCTTTATGGCAGATGTTTGCTAAATATGTTTAGATAACTGTGTACATGTTTATTTAGAGAGTTGTATTGTGAGCCAGGTCGTATTAACATGAGGGGAGTAGTAATGACAATTGGGTATTAACATAATAATTAATTAAATTCACATTCACACAAATGTAAATATATTTGTATTTCGTTCCTAGGCGTTAATTCTGTTTGACTTACTTTATGTATTTATATAAAATCTTCCAATTTTGAAGTAATAAGCTACTTTGAGGTCCCACCTTTATTTATAGAGGTAAAAATAACAAGAATATATTTGATTAAGTTTATAATTACGTCATAAGTTGGGTCTATAAAAAATAATTATTACAATGGTTTAAATTCTTAATTTTTCCCCACATATAATTTATCTTGTCTTGTTCCATCATTCAAATTGTAACTATTTCGTAGGGGAATATATTTCCTTAATTTTTTTTTATAATTTATCTGTTTAGTTCACTTTGTTGTGGTGAAAGTAAATGGTACATAAGCAGGGTACCCAGGGCAAAAGTAATATAAGTGTTTTGTCATTGTTGTACAAATGAAATAATTCACATTTTGGATTTTGTGACGTGAAGGTGTGTTAAGATGGAAAGCAAACGGAACGTCATTAAATATATAGTTTAACCTCGATCACTTGTAAAGTTACACAGTATCTTAGAACGTCATTAAATATATAGTTTAACCTCGATCACTTGTAAAGTTACACAGTATCTTAGAACGTCGTTAAATATATAGTTTAACCTCGATCACTTCTAAAGTCACACAGTATCTTAGAACGTCGTTAAATATATAGTTTAACCTCGATCACTTGTAAAGTCACACAGTATCTTAGAACGTCGTTAAATATATAGTTTAACCTCGATCACTTCTAAAGTCACACAGTATCTTAGAACGTCGTTAAATATATAGTTTAACCTCGATCACTTGTAAAGTCACACAGTATCTTAGAACGTCGTTAAATATATAGTTTAACCTCGATCACTTGTAAAGTCACACAGTATCTTAGAACGTCGTTAAATATATAGTTTAACCTCGATCACTTGTAAAGTTACACAGTATCTTAGAACGTCGTTAAATATATAGTTTAACCTCGATCACTTGTAAAGTCACACAGTATCTTAGAACGTCGTTAAATATATAGTTTAACCTCGATCACTTGTAAAGTCACACAGTATCTTAGAACGTCGTTAAATATATAGTTTAACCTCGATCACTTGTAAAGTCACACAGTATCTTAGAACGTCGTTAAATATATAGTTTAACCTCGATCACTTGTAAAGTCACACAGTATCTTAGAACGTCGTTAAATATATAGTTTAACCTCGATCACTTGTAAAGTCACACAGTATCTTAGAACGTCGTTAAATATATAGTTTAACCTCGATCACTTGTAAAGTCACACAGTATCTTAGAACGTCGTTAAATATATAGTTTAACCTCGATCACTTGTAAAGTCACACAGTATCTTAGAACGTCGTTAAATATATAGTTTAACCTCGATCACTTCTAAAGTCACACAGTATCTTAGAACGTCGTTAAATATATAGTTTAACCTCGATCACTTGTAAAGTCACACAGTATCTTAGAACGTCATTAAATATATAGTTTAACCTCGATCACTTGTAAAGTCACACAGTATCTTAGAACGTCGTTAAATATATAGTTTAACCTCGATCACTTGTAAAGTCACACAGTATCTTAGAACGTCGTTAAATATATAGTTTAACCTCGATCACTTCTAAAGTCACACAGTATCTTAGAACGTCGTTAAATATATAGTTTAACCTCGATCACTTGTAAAGTCACACAGTATCTTAGAACGTCGTTAAATATATAGTTTAACCTCGATCACTTGTAAAGTCACACAGTATCTTAGAACGTCGTTAAATATATAGTTTAACCTCGATCACTTCTAAAGTCACACAGTATCTTAGAACGTCGTTAAATATATAGTTTAACCTCGATCACTTGTAAAGTCACACAGTATCTTAGAACGTCGTTAAATATATAGTTTAACCTCGATCACTTGTAAAGTCACACAGTATCTTAGAACGTCGTTAAATATATAGTTTAACCTCGATCACTTGTAAAGTCACACAGTATCTTAGAACGTCGTTAAATATATAGTTTAACCTCGATCACTTGTAAAGTCACACAGTATCTTAGAACGTCGTTAAATATATAGTTTAACCTCGATCACTTGTAAAGACACACAGTATCTTAGAACGTCGTTAAATATATAGTTTAACCTCGATCAATTGTAAAGTCACACAGTATCTTAGAACGTCTTTAAATATATAGTTTAACCTCGATCACTTGTAAAGTCACACAGTATCTTAGAACGTCGTTAAATATATAGTTTAACCTCGATCACTTGTAAAGTCACACAGTATCTTAGAACGTCGTTAAATATATAGTTTAACCTCGATCACTTGTAAAGTCACACAGTATCTTAGAACGTCGTTAAATATATAGTTTAACCTCGATCAATTGTAAAGTCACACAGTATCTTAGAACGTCGTTAAATATATAGTTTAACCTCGATCACTTGTAAAGTCACACAGTATCTTAGAACGTCGTTAAATATATAGTTTAACCTCGATCACTTGTAAAGTCACACAGTATCTTAGAACGTCGTTAAATATATAGTTTAACCTCGATCACTTGTAAAGTCACACAGTATCTTAGAACGTCGTTAAATATATAGTTTAACCTCGATCAATTGTAAAGTCACACAGTATCTTAGAACGTCGTTAAATATATAGTTTAACCTCGATCACTTGTAAAGTCACACAGTATCTTAGAACGTCGTTAAATATATAGTTTAACCTCGATCACTTGTAAAGTCACACAGTATCTTAGAACGTCGTTAAATATATAGTTTAACCTCGATCACTTGTAAAGTCACACAGTATCTTAGAACGTCGTTAAATATATAGTTTAACCTCGATCACTTGTAAAGTCACACAGTATCTTAGAACGTCGTTAAATATATAGTTTAACCTCGATCACTTGTAAAGTCACACAGTATCTTAGAACGTCGTTAAATATATAGTTTAACCTCGATCACTTGTAAAGTCACACAGTATCTTAGAACGTCGTTAAATATATAGTTTAACCTCGATCACTTGTAAAGTCACACAGTATCTTAGAACGTCGTTAAATATATAGTTTAACCTCGATCACTTGTAAAGTCACACAGTATCTTAGAACGTCGTTAAATATATAGTTTAACCTCGATCACTTGTAAAGTCACACAGTATCTTAGAACGTCGTTAAATATATAGTTTAACCTCGATCACTTGTAAAGTCACACAGTATCTTAGAACGTCGTTAAATATATAGTTTAACCTCGATCACTTGTAAAGTCACACAGTATCTTAGAACGTCGTTAAATATATAGTTTAACCTCGATCACTTGTAAAGTCACACAGTATCTTAGAACGTCGTTAAATATATAGTTTAACCTCGATCACTTGTAAAGTCACACAGTATCTTAGAACGTCGTTAAATATATAGTTTAACCTCGATCACTTGTAAAGTCACACAGTATCTTAGAACGTCGTTAAATATATAGTTTAACCTCGATCACTTGTAAAGTCACACAGTATCTTAGAACGTCGTTAAATATATAGTTTAACCTCGATCACTTGTAAAGTCACACAGTATCTTAGAACGTCGTTAAATATATAGTTTAACCTCGATCACTTGTAAAGTCACACAGTATCTTAGAACGTCGTTAAATATATAGTTTAACCTCGATCACTTGTAAAGTCACACAGTATCTTAGAACGTCGTTAAATATATAGTTTAACCTCGATCACTTGTAAAGTCACACAGTATCTTAGAACGTCGTTAAATATATAGTTTAACCTCGATCACTTGTAAAGTCACACAGTATCTTAGAACGTCATTAAATATATAGTTTAACCTCGATCACTTGTAAAGTCACACAGTATCTTAAAGTACGCTCAGGTCACAGAGCACTGTTGATATATTCCATATATATTTTACTTAAAGAATTCTATAGCTTAAATCCATCCAAACATTGAATTTATGTATAAAATTAAGCTTAATTTATTTATTTATTTATTCATAAGACGCCGATCGTCAAGATATGGGTGAATATGGATTTCGAATGAGTGTGATGAGTGTATATGAGCGAATGTAGTCATTGTTACAAACTAAGGCCGACTGTTCCTTAGAAAGTGTCATTAATTAATAGCCCAATGACAAATGAACAGCCGGTGGTTATCAGCTGATCCTTCTCAAAAGGTATTGACTCTGATTGGGATCGAACTGAGAACCTTTAGCACGTGAAGCTGGGATTGAACCAACTACGCTACCGACCAATTTTGTATTGGTCGGTAGCGTATAATTAGAATACAATTATGTATTCTAATCGTTCTGAAGGGGAACACATTTCTATTTTTGGGCTTATTGTTACGAAATTATTTAATTTATACTATCCTGTCTTCATTATGTTATCATTTATATTTACTATTATATCACTCAGTATAGATGTAAAATGTGAATAAAAGTTGTAATCAAACAGAGTTTTGACACAATTTAAAATATTAGTTCAATATTATAATAATGATCTTTTTTATTGGCATACATTTTTTTAATTGTATGAATCTAGTGTGTATATTTGTCGTATAGGTTATAATTTATTGGTTTATATTTAAAAACGAACTTATTATTATATGTAATCTTTATTAATGGTTCCATTTTTATTCCTAACAAAAACATATTTCACGTATATTATATTTAAATCAGTAGTTGAAAATAATCTTTAAACACGGTTTGTGAATAGGATTAACGAAGATAAGCGGATTGTTATCCTAGAAAAACTCCCCTTTTCTCTATCTATAACAGGTTAAACATTCGTTCGTTATCTCTATATATTCGTTAAACATTCGTTCGTTATCTCTATATATTCGTTAAACATTCGATTCAGCGCAAATAATATAAATTCAAATGTACAATACGAGTGGCAAGTTGACAACTTGAAACTAAATTGGATTCGTAACCTGTTTGTGACAAAATAACAAATGCACATTGCGTTCACTTTTTAATCAAGCCTTTAACAGTTTGGTGAACCTGTTTTGGTTATTCTGGTTTTAAAATACGGAAATATTTAAAATCAGAAAATATAAAAACATACTTGCAGATGAGAACTGATTCTAGCACAATAAATGAGTCAATATGTTTATCAAGGCCGAAACAAATGTTTTTTGAACTGTGATTAAAGGTTAGTTTTGGACATTTGGTCAGGCATATAAAGTACTAGCATTGTTTGTAAGGTTGCCATACGTCCGTATTTTGTACGGACGGTTTGTATCTTACATTCAGTGTTCGTGTCCGTACCGTTGTACCGGGTCGTTTTGACCGGTACATTTTTCGCTTTTTTCGTCGTTGTCTGCCAGGCTGCCTGAGTTCGCTCACGCTCTGCATTTTGCGTAAGTTGGTGGTCGTTGGCCCGGTTCCGTTTCGTTCCGTGTTCCAGCAGCTTCGGTGAGGTTGGCCGGTCTTCATTTGTCTTGTGCTGCCGATCAACTTAACTATGCGTGGCTGAGAGACACTGTAACGTAAGTGTTCATTTTGTAAATTTCTAATTTCGAATCACCCTTTTGGTGAGAATATTTTGTTTCCATCATATTAATCGTTCTTGCTTGTGTTTTAGGGTTTTGTTAAATTTGTATTTTCTTTGTCTAGTTTAGTTAACCTATGTTTGAGCCATGTGCTCCAGGTTACAGGTTTACCAGTAATTGCTTTATTATATCTTGTTTTATTTTCAATTGTAATTCTGTATGATGTTTATTGAGCCTTTTTACAGTTGTAGTTACCGATTTACCATATTTTTTGTTCATTGACAATAACCTAGCCTATCTTTAGCTTTTCATGTTAATTCCTATTGCTCATGTTCCATAGCCTGGTTTTCAGTTTGTCATTTTAAGTTCATATACGTAATTAATTCTTTGATAATTTGTTAATCTGTAATTCGTCTTAGATCTGAGTTTCCAACCTAAATTTTCATAGCCTAAAAATAGATCTTTTATTTTCTAGTGTGCTTTAATCATGTACAATTTTGTCGGTTCCTGTTTTGTTGCTATTTCGTATATCAGTTGTTATGTGTAATATTTTGTGTTGTGATGGCTGGACTGGTTTTAATGTGCTGTGGTGTTGCCCTACAGTCCAGGGTCCTCGAGTGGGACGTTCAGCCCTCGGCCTGCCGTCCGGGGATTGTCAACCATCTGCTCTGCTAGCCTGGCCTGAGGACCATGCTGGAGCCTAGTTTCGCCCGCTACCCTCTCTACAGCTTTGGGTAGAGTTCTTCAGTCCTCAGGTCAGTTCTGTCCATTTTTTTCCCGGCGGCTGAGCTGAGGGGTTCTGGTGATATTAAAAAAAAAAAAAGAAATAAAAAGAAAAAATCATGAAATATAAAAGAAGAAAAAAAAATGTTTATGGAACTGTATGTGGCCTAGGCCTAACTTTGGACAGAGTGTATGAAACAGCCATGGGGACATTGCCAGAGATATATATTTAAAATTAAAAAAAAAAAAAAAAGGAAAAGTTTATATTTATTGTTATTTATTTAGTTAGTTTATTTGTTATGGTTAATCTTTACGTAGTTTATTTTTGCTATAGTTTTTAAATTTTATATTGGTTAGGTCCCCATTGTTAAACCATGTTGTTATTTATTTATATGTTTAGGCCTAGTTGTTATTTATTTTTTAGTTGTTAATTGTATTATTGATGTCAGGGGATAATAGAACGGTACCGGGTTATATTTTCTTTTAAATTATTTAATTTTTAAACTTTCACCAAAAGGGGATTATTGTTCTTTGCTTAACTTTCAATTCGGAGCTGCCCAGGGATGCCGGCTTACTCCCTGGCCTCGGTGGAATCAAGGGATATGTGGGCTAAATTGCCGGTTTAATTGTTGTTTTCCAGACGTTTTCTAAATTTTCACTTTTATTTGGGGTTATCTAAATTTGTTTCTAAGTTTGTCACCTTTTAAATTTTGTTAATAAATTTTCCTTACGTTTTGGGAGTCTCAGGCCAAACTGCAGATAGGCCATACAAAAATTGATTGTTAAATTTTGGTATTTGTGGAGTTTGTTGTTTCTGTAGTTTATGTGTTGTATCTTGTTAATTTAGTGTTTATGGTTATTGATTTAAGTGCTAATTTATATTGGGGCCTTCTGCCCGTTAATATTGTGGCCTTCTGCCTAATTTCGTTTTGGCCTTCTGCCTGCCAAGTTTTGCTTATTTGTTGAATTATTTGAAAATAAAATTAGTTTTGCTCAGCTGCCGAGTTTTATTTTTGACCCTCCAACTGCCACCCGTGATCCCGTCGCTCGATTTGTTTTGAGCCATCCCCCAGTTGGCACGCTTTCCAGCTTTGGGGGGGGGGGATGGGTCTCACCGTACAAAGAAAATTCCTTGTAAATGTCCTTATTTTCAGTCTGTTAATATTAAATGTTGTAAAAAAGACAACATGTATTACTAGCAATTTGTGCAATCGACAATCGTGAGAGGCCCACACACCTCTCTCCCCTCAGTTTCAAGCAAAATAATTGCTAACGTTTTTAAAGAGTGTAGGAGTTTTCTCTTTCTCCACCCGGTAGGCTCTTTAGGCACCAGTTTTTTCACTTATGAAAAATGTCTGGATACCGGATAAGAACAGATTATCAGTAGAGTAGTATAGTAGTGGTATGATCCATCAGCCAACCCAACATGTACAGTGGTATTGACCCACCGGCCGACCCTTACAAGTACAGTGGTATTAACCCACCCGCCCAATCTTACACGTACAGTAGTATTGACCCACCCGCCCGCCAATAATCGTACAGTGGTAGTAGAGAAGGTCAAATCTATTCTTAGCATCAAAGCTAACAATGACGTCACGTACTGAATTTTTGAAGCCAATAAAAACAATATTTGTTTACTTAAAAAATGTCATCTCTTCAGAAAAATATGACTGAATAAGACATCAGCCAGTACCAGCAGAACTAGTACAAGCGATGCCAAAACATTTTCAAGGAGATTTGTAGAATTTATTGAGTTCTGCAAACTTAACTTAAACTTAATTCAAAAACTTAAACTTAATTAATGACTTTTTAAAGTGTTGTTTGGTAATATTGTGTTCTGAAGTCCCAAATAAAAAATATATTTGTACTATTAATATTCAATTATATAACAATTCAATTATATAACAAAAACTTCATATTTATCCTTCTGACAGGTTAGTCTACTGTATTATTCTTTTAAAATATATACAACAAGTTTTTCTTTTTTTTTATCTATTTCCTCTCATTTGAGGTTCACAGATGTAATTTACCGAAATCAGTTACTGTAATGTTTGAATAATGTTAGTTGTTAAAGGGTTGTATGTTTTAGTGAAAATTCACCCAGTAGGAAATAATTATGCCCTGTTGGTACTACCTATGAGGGGAGGTCAATATTTGTACGGCGCCAAGCTGGTTTAAGAATAAAACATTGAACGTACGTGTTGGAGGTCTCCTGATATTTATATTCAAGTGAATTCATCATTAGCGTTATGTTCTGCGTAATATTTTAATTCATGTAGTGACGTTGAGTGGGTCCGTACTAAATAAACATAAATCTAAGTATATAAAAAACTATATTTTACCATTGTTATAATAATTTATAAATCATATTTATAACCTGAATTTATTTTAACTGCGTAAATTTTAAAATGAAAGCATATATTTAAAGAATTTAATTTAAAATAAATTTGTACTATAAATTAAGGAATTATAAACTTTACTTTTGTTTTTCAATTTCATTTAATAAATATTTTGTGTAGAAAATATTTATTTAACTACACGATATAAACACTGTTTTGTGTGAACTAACCATTACTATGTTATTGCAGTGCAGCTAGGGGACCTTTGTATGGTTATGAAAAAAACTGGTTTCATTAAAAGATGGTTTTTCCTAAAGAAGCTTTTCTGAAACCTAGAATTATTACAATAATAATTCTATTTCAAATTCTTTATCAATTATTCGTGCATCACGTTTTATACGTGTAGTTTTTGTTTATTAATTCCTCTAGTCTATGAATGTTTCAGGAAAACTTTTAAGTTTAACACATTTACTATACAACATAAATAATATAGAAACTTCAACATCTATATTCTTTTTTTCATTATTTTTTTAAATGATAATGCACCACATAACCACAACATTACTTGTTTTAGGATTAAAACATCCTAAAACAACTGTGGATACGTGTCACAGTTACAGCTGATCAGAAGTAAATAATTTGCTTGCTATTCAGCTGAAAGCTTCAATGTGATTGGTAGATATAGTCACCAGTAGTAGTAAAGTAATGAAATCAGCTGATTCACCCACACGTGTGTTGTTCTAGTTACCGTGATTATGACGTCACAGCTTCCTACGTTTCATATTCATAGACGTGTGGTTTTTCAATGGAACATTTAGTTTAACACAGAGTGAAATGGCGTTTTATTCATTTTGTTTTATTAGCCTCCAGAACTGTTATATTATAGAAATAATATAGGTTAAGTTACCTTTTTTTTTTTTTCCGTCAACAGTTCTTCTTTCATAAATGTGCTATGTACATTTCAAAGCGTAGAGCTTCATCATCAGGCTTTCCAAAAACGTCACATTTACATACTAAACATTAAAAACATTTAAAATATAAACTAAAACACTCAAACATATAAACACAGTACATTTGCCGGCCGGCGATAGACACCAACTCCACCACCATCTTGGCGATAGACACCAAGATAGAGTTGGTGTCTATCGCCGGCCGGCAAATGTACTGTGTTAATATGTTTGAGTGTTTTAGTTTATATTTTAAATGTTTTTAATGTTTAGTATGTAAATGTGACGTTTTTGAAAAGCCTGATGATGAAGCTCTACGCTTTGAAATGTACATAGCACATTTATGAAAGAAGAACTGTTGACGGAAAGAAAAAAAAAAAGGTAACTTAACCTATATTATTTCTATGAAATGGCGTGTACAACAATCTTATTACAATCTGGTTTCGAATGTCATATTGTGTTAATATCAAAATATTTTAATAGCCAAACCCTAATACAAATTAGACTTTTGAAACATCTTATCAACCCTCTTCCTTAGAATACCTTAATAAATCTGCCGAATAAAGAAAAGTTATTAATTAAAGTGCTAAATACTTAATAAAGAAATTGTCCTTTTTATAATTATTAAGGAGCAATACTTACAATAACTAGAACTAAAATTAGTTTTACACGGAAACAGGTTCAATTGATGAAGTTTTACGTTTACTAATTAACCACTTTTTTTAAACTAAAATTTTTTAGTTGGTTCTCATTCATTGTATTTAAGATTTTCTTTCGTCATTTCCATAATACATATTTCAGACTTCAAAACTTTATTTAACTACCAGTTAAATTTGAACATGATAAAAATAGGATGTATATGAGAATGTAATAGGTATCATGAGTTCACATATATATAATTAAGTACCTAAAAGCAGACTCATTCAACTCTGGCCGTAAACTCTGATTTCTAAATCACACTAAATAAGCTCTATTGGATAAATTCCTTAAGTTATTTAATAATAACGTGTTTCTTTTGCTAAAAAAAAAAAAAAAAAAAAAAAAAACAATACACAATACATGAGTATTACAGGCATGCTTTCGTTGATTTCGTAAAGCCTTTTGGAGTATTTTAACAGTTTCGCCAATAGAGAAAATACAGTAGGGCCTACATATGAGTGAACGTTTACGTTGGGTGGCGTAAAAATCTTTTCGTTTACATATGTCCAAATAAATTATATTCAAAGAGCAAATAGACAGGTCCTTTTTTATAATTATAATTCTTTATTCATAATAAAGATTTATTACTATTCTTATTAATTAGATTTTTTATTTTATATTAAGACAGTGATTTGATTTCCTGTATCTTGGGATAGTTGGTTGCCGAGTGGTCTAAAGCGTAAGCTAGAAGTTAGAGAGAGACTGACTTAGAGATAGCGCAGATTCAAATCCTGGCCTTGATTGAAAGTTTTTATCAGTTATGTTCATCTTGAATCACTGTTCTCCCTCTTATTCTGTTTGAATAGATTACCCTGACATATCAATAGTACATGGAAAATCGACAGAATAACGTTACAAAGAATATTTGCCACTGCTTAAACAAATTTTCCACAAATAAAATAAGGAGGTATTATTTAACCAGGTGCAGTTAGTCTAAAAAGCCCTCTCTAACACATGACCTAGATACTTCCAAACTACCACCAGCGACCAGGCAGACGGCTGCGAGCAAGGGCGGGATCGTTCAACAGACACCCATCCAAGGAACAGCCACGCTCGAAGTTGTTTGACGCCGTTTTCTTGCGATAACGTCAGAACCATCTGGTAAAGAGCACTGGAATGCATTAAAATAAATAAGATTTTAACGGTCTGAAATGCATTGCTAGAGAATCACTTGACTTTAACAACAGTTAAAATAAAAACTTGATTGCTAGTGATATATTACAGCGTGATAATTAGATAAGTTTACGGTACATTAGCAACTAAGTACTTGTCACGTATTTTGAAATATATACATACAAAGAATATGAAAATATCCTATAGTAAAATATATACTATTTTATATCGGGCCTATTTTCTTAGTTTTGGAGATAATCTGTTTGATAGTAATTGTTTACCAATCCTAATGTAAGAATTGAAATAAACTGAGTTCATATGTATAAACAAAGTTTATATTGCACAAATAAGTAAATATGTAGCCTGAAATAATTACTTGTAGTTTTAAATAATAACCTTACCTTGCACATCTTAGTGGGCAGCGATATCTGAAACAAAGATGGATATATTAGATGCCTTTATTTCATTTATTTAATAGAAATATTCTTAGTCATAGGTGTGTATTAAAACCATTTAGGGTTGATTTCATTATATATAATCGTATACATTTTATATACTTTGATACATCCGTAACAAATCACTTCGATATTCTCAGCTAATTGGTAAACAATATTTGTCAAAGATTCTTTTTGTACGATTTCTAAGTATTTAATTCCTTTCTATGTATTTCCTCTGTAAACATTTTCAAACTGCTTTTCTTGAGGAATGAACAACAATGATTTTATGAAAATATGTTGCCTTTTAAATACTATGAACATTTGTTGAATGAAAAAGCTTTATTGTCAATATGTGATAAATGTTGTTGAAGCCTTCTAGACACACATGTATTCAATTGTATTCATTTTAATTGTATTGTATTAATTATTTGTTTTCATGTTCAAACATAAATTGTTTTCATGTTTTCTTTTTATAAATAACTTTTGTTTGGTAGAAAAGTATTGTTAAACATCGAATCGTGAAGAAATTCTCCAACACTGAATTTTGTTTAGTTCAAAATAGACAGACTATTTACATTTAAAGTTAATGCGTGATGTTGGGCACGTTTACATAGAAAAAGTACAATTACACAAAAACTGGAAATTTAATGCAATAAAAAAGAACATTCTTATAAGGAACACGACAGAACTTACGATGGTGTTCGTGCATTCAATATCACTTTTTCATTACTGAAATTGAATCAGAGCCTCGGAAAGTGCATGAAGAGGAGAATGATAGACTTGAGGGTGAAGCCAATATCACATCTAGGCTTAAATATATAACTAAAATCTAACTGGAATAAAAGCAATTATCATGCATTTTTAACACTCAATATTGAACACAATATAACAATTATCCCCCCAAAAAAGAAAATTCATTTTAATATTTCAAAAATTGAGTAGTAATCATGAACGTTTATTAAACGAATTTTGGCTAGTATTAAAATATAACAAGGCCTTCTTTTAACATGCGATTTGAGGGTTCCTTGACGATTTTACGTTATAAAACTATCACAATTACACCGGAAAGACACGACCTGCATGTAATATTTAGAACATGTAGGGGCTTGAGCAGTAAAGGGGACACGTTCTATCGGTAGGGATGGCAAATATTTTCAACATATCGATATATAACAAACCAAACATCAATCTCACGGTAATATATATAGAAAAATATCGATATATCAGGTAACCGGTAACTCTTATGTCATGATCAAAAATTCACTTATGTTTTCCTGTCACTGATTAGAATTGCCTACAAAATGTAAAAATTAAATACATTTATATACACGAAACAAGCTGTAGTCTGTGAGTTTGACTGAAAATATTCAAAATAAGAATAATTATACCTTTAATTACTGTGTTAATTATAAATTAAAAATGAGATAAAATTGTTATTTTTGTTTTTCATTTTTAAAAATACCACTAGGCTTCTTAAAAACAGTAAAAATTAAACAAATTAATTCACTAAACCTACTTTCACTAAATCAATTTTCCACTTAACCTTACGTAAAAAACTAAATAAATTACTTTATTATTTCAAGGCCTATTTTGTACGCATAAGAGTTAATTGAAATTGTGTTTTTTTTCTAATCGTGATGATTCTGAGGAGATAAAACGTCAATATTTATTCATGTGATATATCGAATCAATATATCGATAAAGCCGATGTTATCGAAAGAAAATATCGATACTAATATATCGATTTGTCGAAACAGATCTATCGACATTTCCGATTTATAAATATATCGTTGCCATCTCTAACTCCACTTTAGTATATCACAGGGTTGACTAACTTCCACCTTCAAACTCCCGTCTGCGATCGAATTCTGCAAAAGAATTTTACTGTGCAAAATAACTGTTACTGTACGTGTTCGTTTTATAACTATTATGTTTACATTATTATTCACTGAGTTATGATAACTGTTATTTGAATACGAAATGATAGTAAAACTTTATCGTTCTAGGCTTAATTCGGTAGTAATAATATAACTAACCAATGGTCACTGCTACTGATAACATTTTGGTCTAGACTTGCTGTTACGTAACCACCTAGTGGCCTCTCATCTGCTCTAGTTTCCATGACAATGTTTAGTTGGAGAAAGAGTAGATCTCTCAAACTTTTACAAGTCAGTACATCTCTCCCACATTAGTGCTTTAAATAGGTCGTATCTATAGCCTCCTCCTTTTCAATGGTTACCGTAGTGATTATTACATTGAATACTTAGGCCTACAGACCATGAATAATTAAACCAATATTTATATTATACGTTTAGTTTAAAAGTACAGGTACTTTGAGTTGGATGCCATGTATAAACCATATAAAGTGTATTTTGTTAATAAATGCGTTAGTGAGTAGTTTTCTTGGTTCTTGTTAATACCAATTTTTTTTTAATTGTAAACATCATGTTATTAGATTTGATTCCATCAAATTAAAGATTGGGAACAACCAACAAATGTTAATTTTAAATCTTTATTTTTTTTTCACAAAATAAAGCTTGATTTATATCATTGCCACACATCAACGCAAAATAAATTATTTATATATGTCAGTATAAACTGAAAAATAAAAATAAACAATCAGACCGAGAAATACTTTTAAAAAATATGGCATTTTAGTCACTGATTTGCTACAATCATAATTAGCTAATCTTGATTTTGCACATGTGGAGGGGTTTCAAAAATGAATAAAAATAAAATAGCCTATATTAATATCATGAAAAAATTTATTTAGAGTTTGAAGGAAAATAAGACACGAAAGAAGCAATATACAAAAACAAGATATTTTTAATTGGAAATGTGGGGAGATAAAAACAGATTATTTTCGCTATCGTTGTAGGGACTTGCAAGGTGTTTTGAAGCATTTTTATTAAGTATGATAGGTTAATACCAGCTATGCTATATTTCCAAAATATGTAGGGGTGGGATAATGCATTTAAAGCTAATGGTGTGGGGGTGGACCAACACCTGTTTCCTGAGTGGCTAATTTGTAAGTGGGGTTTTGGTTAAGTTATTGGCACGACAACAAAAAACAACTCTCGCAGTTTAAATATTAATATCAATTACTGTGAATCCGTAAATGAAGAGCTTTAGTTATTATATATAGATCTTTATTACTATAAATTGTCCGTGAAAGTAAAATATAGGCATATATTATACCCCTTGCACAAATCGTTCTTACTTGTGCCTCCCCGCATAGTTTTTCTGCATTTCCAAATATTATTGGCAATAACTTTTTAACTTTAGTCTGCGGTGTCCATATAGGGTGGTAGTCAGGCTTCGGATGTCATGTAAGGGAAATAAGTATCTGGTTTGTCTCTTAGCCGAAAATCAGACTACGTTAGCAGGCAAATACTACGTGTTTCGGATTCCACGTAAATCTGTAGGTCCCTTAGTTTCCCTGGCTATTAAGCCATCAATAAATGGCTCTTTCTAAGAAACAGTTAACCTTAGTTAGTAACAATGACTACACTTGTTGGCCTGACAAATTCACCCGCATCTCTATGATTAGCGTCTTAATTAAGAGGACGACATAACGCCTATAATAGTTAATTTTTTATATATAGTTTGAATAGATTGTAAAGTACAATCAATAAAGAGCCATAATCATTACAGATAAATTTCGAATACCATAAATAATTACCCGTGCAAGTAAACCACCCATAAAGGGTTGACCTTGCTTGGGCCGCCCTGTACAATTTTTTTTCTACTTTCCCAAATATTGATGGCTATAACTTTTTAATTTTATAATACCACTTTTCTATTAGTTTATTCAATAGTATAACACCAGGTGAGTTATGTCTCTTTGCGGACGACACGTCATTATCTGTATCTGGCTCTAGTATGGAGGATCTGGAGGTACGTGAATCCATTGAGGCCAATAATTTGTTCGAATAGTTTGGCGAAAACTTACTTTCACTTAATGCAGACAAAACTAAAATTCTTCATTTTCACATAAGTACAAAAATAGCACAAAATAACATTGGAATAAATATTTTGCTGGGTGAAAATCGGATAGGAGCTGCTCAGTCAGTAACATTTCTAGGTCTTCATGTTTGATGCTGCACTTAATTTTCATTCTCATGTTGAAGTCATGTGCGGTCGGGTTAGCTCAGAAATGTTCCTCCTGCGCCTATCTAGGTCTGCCGGAGTGGAGGTAATGTCTGCCTACTACGGTGTAGTTTACTCTCATTTAAACTATGCCGTATCGATTTGGGGAGCCGAAAAATCAAGTACCTTGTTCCTTTTCGATCTCCAGAAACGCCCTGTTAGGGCAATATTTGGTCTCCAAAGACGACAATCCTGCAGGGAAATATTTCGTGTCAATAACCTATTGACATTTCCCTCGATGTACATATTATCTTGCTTATTTCTCAAGGAGAACCTTTTATAATTTCCTAGCCCAATTTCATCTGCTCATAACCACTCTCTCCAAAACAGTACACATTTGAAAGTTCCTCACCACCGCAAAATTAAAAAAAATATGGCTTTCAAAATTCAAAAATAAGTTCAGAGCAATACTCGTAGATAGATCTTACTACAGCGTTCATGAATTTCTTGCTGGCGGTTCAATGTAAACAACTCAGCACATGTCGTGCATGTTAGATTTATATTTTTTAGTTTTAAGTTGTAAATAGTATTAAATTGTATACTACTAAAATATTTTATTTTATTTTTGGCTTGTAAGACTTATAAATACTAAAAACTATAAATATTGACTTATTTAGTGCAATGTTGTATTGTCACTTTAACTACATAAATGACTTATTGACTTACTAAATTTTGTTCACTGTTTTGACATTTTAGTTTTTTTTATTATTATTAATTTTATGGGCAACAATCATACAAAAATATAATTTTATCAAAAACGGCTCTAACAATTTTTTTATTAGATTTTCAGAAAAGATGTAAATTACAATTTAGAATATTTTAGTAAAAAACCGCATGTTCCTAACTTGTCTACTTTTTTAGTTATGGCAAAAAAACATCTATAGGAGTCAAACTAAACACTATGTGAAGTAATTTTGTAATACGATTTAGTACAAAGACGTCTTGATTAAACATTTACATATATACGGCATGACCTAATTTGAGGATAGCTTAAATATTCAACGGTTTCAAAATTAACATCAATCTAATACATTTATGCAAGACGCGCATGAAATTAACCAATGTTAGTGAATACATCAATCTTGTGCGTATGTTGCTGTACATGGCATGCATTATCATACATGAATGTTGGGATTATCTGTTCAGGTTTCATGAAAATGTACATACATTTTAGAACAATTTATGAAATACTTGTGATTTTTATATTACATAATGGAGCTTATCATTCAATAATCTAACACATTTCTTTTAATAGAGTGTATTTTTAATCTCAGAGAACTAAATATTTTAAAATGTATTGAAATTTTAGAAATATACAGGATGACCTTCACTCTCTCAAATGCCACCGGGCTAAACATATGTTTATGGATTTTTTCAAAATCTCCAGTAATCAAGTAATCATGTCTGAAACATAAATTTTGTAAGCTTTAACCTAAAACACACAAAACATATTCAGAGACTCCTTTTCATAACAATTTTAAATACATTTTAGTATTAGTGTAAAATAACTTTAAAGAAATTTTATCCGGAATGCTTTAAATATGTTAAAACATTCTTCCACTTTTAAAGTCATAAAAATATTCAAATCCAAGACTCAAACTATTTAAAGATAACAAATGTTATTAATTTAACTAAATACCAAATATTTACTTGATTATTCAAAATGGCAACATTTGTTGATTGAAAAAATCCTGCATCCATGTTTAAGCAAGCATTCAATATATTTTTAACAACCTCCATACACTGCATTTCTTCTTTTTCTTTCCTCTATTAACCAGAGGCTGTCGGCCATGTTTTAATTCCATAAGAGCAATGTTATTTTCGAACCCGACATACGATCACGCGTATCCAAACTAAACAGTTATTTTAAACGGATGTTTGCGAAACATATTACATTTGATCAAGAATGTAATTACGCGTTGGAATTGCAAATTCCCAATTAGTTTTATATAAAAATATTTAGTTTGAAGATTGTATTTCCACATAATTTTTCAAAACTAGGCGTATATATAAAAAGCAAACCCAACGCGCAATATGATAACGTTTAAAATTACACCTCATACACAGCGTTTGGTCAATTAATAAAGAAAAAATATGGATTCGTAAATAACATTGTTCTTATGGGATTAAAACGAACATGGCCGACAGCCACTGTACACTCTTAAAGTGGACTGCTCGACGACAAAGGATGCCCCTCAATATGATATTTGATGACGCTATGCTATGATAGAATAATGAAATGGTGGATGAGTTGTATGCTGGTGAATAAGGGTAGTTCTCTTGAGATGAGGATGTTTGGTGAAGGGTCTATAAGAAGAACGAGATTCAAGAGTGTAATGGTGTGTATTTAGTACCTCAAGAATCTAAAATCTACTCTAAGTATTTATGCATATTTTTATAATCCCCATCCTTACTAATAAGAAGTCTATGTATATATAATGTTACTAAACAATCCTTGCAATAATCATGGTAGATTTGTAAAACTATTCCTATTGCATTTTACATACTATTTGTAATTATATAAAAAAAAAGTAAAACAACCAGACTATTTCGAAAAAGACCCTACTGATTGTAGTATTTTATGTGAGGTTAATGAGTCAATGTTTTATAACTCAAACACATTATCATAAGTAATCATTTGTAACTATTTAGTTGGCTATACTATGACCTCATTTTGTCTTATTCACAAAACAAATATTTGGAGAAAGCCGAAAACTGAGTAATCTTAAGGGTCAGGAGTTTGATTCCAAGTTAGAGATGGTGCAGGTTTGATTCCTGACATGGACGTTTTTATCAGTAGTTATATTTACTTTGTACTGTACTGGTTTCCCCCCTTACTACAGGTATATCTGTATACCTTGCTGCATTATTCACAAGGTACTGTTACACAGTGAGCCACAGTACTTAAGCGAAAGGCTGTTGTACCGGGAAGAGGTCTCGCAGCGTAGTACACGCCATGCAAATTTACTCCATTTCCCTAAGGTCCGTTTAGAAGTTGGGAGACGGAGCTTTTCTTATTTCGCCCCTAAGTTGTTCAATGGCCTCCCCCCAGCCATCAAATCATGTACTATACGCTCATTTAAGAGTAAAATTAAGGAGCTTTTCGTAGCCCAATAGTTTATTGTAATTTTAAGTCTTTGTGTTTCTTTGTAAACTATATATATATTATACCTTAATCTTAACTTGCACTGTTCTTAGTTTTTAATATTTATTTGTTAGTATTAAGGCCATTGACTTGAGTTGTTCTGTAAAACAGTTATGTACTGAGAAACGCTTGTAAATAAAGGCATTTGTATTTATTTATTATCTGACAAGTTCCCCGCACAGATCAATAGTCTATGAAAAAACGTAGAGTTGAGGTTTAAAAGGAGACCTCAATCACAAGAAACCAAAACATGTACTTTATATTTCAAAATAAGCAATTATAATAGAGCTAGAAATATATTATTGGTTGAAGTTTTTATGTTTGAAAATAATACTAAACACAAAGAAACGCGAGAGTCAGCACCAAGGAGATCTGGTTTAAAAGGGTTCATTTAAAGTCCTTTGGCCGGGTCCAAGAGTTTTATTTTGTAGGTTCTCGATTCTGTTTCTTTCAGATGGTTTTAATCTTCTGCAACTCGACGAGTTGGTGATTTAAATTATTTTGAGCTGTTTTAATCCGTAGAAAAAACATAAGTAATATATTTTACCTAACAATATACAGAACTGTCAAATACATATGTTCTAGAAAAATAGAAAAGAGCTACAAAGTAATTTAATCAAATATTCATTATTCAAACAAGGTCTTTATTAATTTTAAAAACAATATATTGTCATAACAATTATAGAGTTTATATACATTGGTTGCATATTTATATTACAGTACAAGTTGACCTCACACAACAGAAATATAATACAATATAAGCACAAAAATCACAAATATTATGGTGATCTATTTCGGTGAACCACGCCCCCTTCACAGACCAGATGGATTAACAGAAAAAAAGCAATTTGTGGTATTTAAAACCTAATGTCCTACAAGTACACAATCAAACTAAGTCTTGAACTTGAATTCACGCTTTATTAATAAACGCATAATATAGAATTATATAATTTGTAGAATTATATAGGGTCATACTATTCTAAAAATAATCCAGACTTTAATAGTCACTATGTTAGGCCAGGCATTG